>JAJMLK010000337.1:0-11500 GCA_030564145.1 Williopsis takata
AAAAAAAAAAACGGGCAACGGTGTGTGAAGTGTGTTAGTTAATTTGTAATTTAGGTTTAAACCCCAGCACAACAAGCAAGTCTACACACACAACACACAACACACACACAACACACAACACACACACATACACACATACACTTCTTCTGGCGTTGATATGATAGATCATTTATTCAAAAAATGGATGGTGAAATTAAACGCCACATTCGATGAGGTTACCACCCGCTGGAGGGCTATAAATAAAAGCAAAAAAAAAAAAAAAAACAAAAACAAAAAACACACACACACACACACACACACAAGAGAAATAGTGGGAACACCAAATTGCACCCAGGTGGTGCGTAACGATGCGCAAGGCCATGCTGTCTTACCGGAGCTTAGCACTCCCTATCTCTACTTTCAAAACTTCCACCACCTTGTTGGGTAAGGTCATGTAGTCCAGAAGCATTGGTGATCAGTAGATCCCAAAGAAATCTCCTATTATCATTGTGTGTATGTGCATCCTTTGATTAAGCGGCAAGTGTGGTCTGGTTACCGACTAATAGGAAACAACACTAATGTGTTTGTGTGTGTTTGTGGTTTCTCCTGTTATACGAGAATATATCGCTACAATGGAAACAACTAACAGCAGTTCCCCACTAGCCTTGAGAAAGAAAAACAACGCGAGCCATACAGGGATTGCTATTCCCTTCCTCTATACAGATGCATCGAACTCACGTTGATTGGCTTGATTCCATGCTGATCGTCGTAGATAAACAGGAACTCTCTTCTAGTCTCCTTACTTTATGTTATATTTCCTTTTCTTTTTTTTTTTTTTTTTCCTTCTTTTTTTTCCTTTCCTTGTTTCATCTTCATCTTCATCAACTTCCAGACATTGGTTCGTACTTCAGTTAATAGTGAACAGGAGGATTTTCAGGCACATGAGGGCTCACACTTTAGTAGATCCTTGTACTGCAAAAGCAAAAAAACAAAAAAAAAAAAAAAAAAACACAAAAAATAATTAAACGCAAACACACGTTATTTCTAGAAAACCACAACTGGGGTATAAGAACAAACGCAAACGGAATAAAATCGCAGCAAATCAAACGCTCAATGATGTCATGGTTTTTTTTTTTTTTTTTTTTTTTTTTTTTTTTTTTTTTTTTTTTTTTTTTTTTTTTTTTTTTGTTTACGTTCTTGCAGAAAGTTGAAACCCTGCAGACCCCCCACCACCACCACCAAAGAGGAAACAGAAAGGAAAAGGAAAAGAAAGTGCGAGTTCTCCTCGAATTTTTCCAACCGGGAACACCGAGGACACAGGTTGAAAGTATTGATTAGATAATCATTAGATAAGTGGTCAGCACTCTACATCCAGACACCCCATACTCATCGCTGACATAAGCATATGGCCTCTCTCACGTTCCTTGGGCTCGACAACTTTTCCGTAGATTGGCCTAGAGCCCTTTTAGCGGTGGGTGTTTTGTCATGTTTGATCCCATCTTTGTTGTCTATTTACAACAAGGAGGTTTTATTTTTTAAGATAAATCAAGATGTCAAAACAACACTTCGTCAGGGCTACGAGGAGCCTTGACTTTATGAACAACACTACAAAGACGACGACACAAATGGCTTTCACGAGTCAGGTGTTGTTGTCGTCGTTGTCATCATCGGCATCACAGAACGCACAACTGGACACCCAGCCAAGTGTCATATGCTCGACGAGAACACCAATCCATCCGTTCATTCAGGTTAGTGACACAACTCGTCTGTTGAACACAATGAAAATGAAGTTGAAGACTCCGGTTGCATTCAAGGCTCAGTTGACTTCGGGTGAGTCCATAACTCTGAACGAGGCCCAATTTAACACGCACAAGGATGTACTGCGCTTCTTTGATTCCATGCGTTCCGAACTATACGAACTTGAAGTTGTGGATTCATTGATTCATACCGAAGAACAGCACGTTGATGAGAAAATAGTTTCTCAGATTGACGTTATTCTCAAACAGCTGGACGAAAATAACCTCAGAACGGTGATGCAGGCTAAGATGTATGATTCTCAAAATCATTTGTTCACCAACGAGTTAAAACTGGCTTATATTATAAGCAGATACACATCGCCTCAAACGGTTGAGCTTATTTCAGGTCTCACTGGACAATACATCAAACAGGTGGACAATGCCACAATTGCATCAAAGATCTTTACAACACTACTCCCACAGCTACGGTTAGTCTCCAGTTCGAACAAAAAACTGGTACTAGCACTGTCTAAACAACTGTACGAATCTATATCGGCACAATACCCGGCTGTTCTCGACGATTCAAGCCTTCAATTATCCTTATTAGAGGTGTTCATCAGGCATAAAGACCCACATGCCGCATTCAACATTTTGAAGGAGTTATCCAAGAGGGATAAATCACCAGATGAAGCAACGATGGTGCAATACCTAGATTTGGTTATCAAAAAGGTGAATCACCACTCTAAATCGAACCTGCCCGCCTTGGAGCTACTACAGGGCTTGGATGACCTCTTGTACACAACATTGAATGCCAACACCGCACAGAGTCTGATTAAGTTGTGCGATCATCCAGATGAGATATCTAGTGTGTTGGACCTCATAGAGATGAAGTTCCCGCAAGAATTTGGTGATATGGTAAAACAGCTGGAGCCAATAGTTACAGAGCAGTTGTTCAAGAACTCAAAGACGTCGAGACTATCAGATTCGGCGTTAAAGATGGGTGTTATTTTCAGAATGAAGAAGTACACAGAGTTATCGTCTAAATCTGAAAGATTAGTTCTGTTTGATTCTGTGAAACAAGGATCGTTTATTTTGGCAAGGCAACTGCTGCCAAAGGTTGAACTATCAACCGATGATGTGCAGAGATTGATAAAGTTGACAATGATATCAAGGGGTGTGGAATTGGCTGAAGATTCGTTCCCTGGTCGTGATCTGAGTTCTAGACGCGAGTTCTTGAAGGTGCTGGATCGATGATGGTGGTTATGCATGTACATAAATATAATATCAAAAAAAACAAAAAATAAAGACAACATAATCAAAAACATTCATTACAAATTACACTAGAACAACCATCCTAATAAGAAAGTTTTCATGGCTTTGGCTTCCTTTTCTTAGCAGCAATGCTAAAATCTGGATTTGAAGCGATCAACAAATCGGTATTTCCCCTCGAAGACTTCTGTAGATGCCCCAGTTGTTTCGCCTCTTCTGGATGATGCCTCAGGTATTCTGGATTTATACCCCTTTGTGAAACTGAAGTGAAATTTGAAGAGCCTATGGATTCATTGGTAAAGGAAGGTGCTGGTGTTGTTCGGCGATCATTAGGATCAGGGAACGGGAAATGATCCATTGTGACTTCAGAAGGAGATTGAATTGTGTTGTCACCACCAACAGATCTGAGAGCCTGTATGATCGAATCATTCTGTCCTGGTTGTAGTGTCTGATTCTCTGGGATACGTGATCTCTGTATTAGTGATAGTCCACGGCGCGGGAATGCGGTTGTTGTTGGTGTGTGTGTGGCAGATGGGACCCCGGATGAGTAAGTAGATGAGGAATCATCTCGAAGGTTGAGTTGTATAGAAGACCCTTCGCCACTCTCATAATGATCGTCATTCTCATTCGTCAAGTCGGCAGAGGTTTCATCATCGCTCATCTCGTCAATGATTCTCCTCTTTTCGTTGTTCAACAAATCTTCAGAAGTTGCACCAAAACTATCTGTAGAATACGTCTCAGGCTGAAGGGCATTCAAATTCTGTGCAATTTTTGTACGATATGTTGGTACTCTTCCAACTGTGTCATTTGTAACGGGTAACGGTGGTGCAGTTGGCTCTTCTGTTTCATTGGCAAAATTCCAAATGTCATCCTCTCCGTACGGGCTAGCATTTTGTTGCATCTCAGATGGTAGCATTGGCGAGTCAATGGTAGTTGATCTCGTTGATGATGGCATAGGCCTTGGCCCGGTAATCCTTGAAGGCGACGAAGTGGAGAAAAACCTGTCATCTTGTGGATATGGCGCAACATTTTCTGCAACATCTGGAATATAGTCAAAGTTCACCTCAGGGATATCTTGGGGATATGGTGCGATGGCAGGTTCATCACCAAGTTGTGATACAGGTTGTGGTTGTTCATATCCACCTTTATAAGCCGATTCCAATGGGGCAAGAATATCATGAGATCTGTAGGTATCAGCGCTCTGAGTGTTTCCTCTCATTGTATCGAAGATCTCAGTCTGTGGCAAGTCATCTATTTCATCGTATGTTCTGTTACGAGCATATGAATCATTGTACGCTGTACCACCAAATAGAGGTCTTTCATCATTGTCTTCGTCGCCGTTCTTGTTAGAAGCGTCACTGAAATTTCCTCCATCAACTGTGCCGAAGCCAAGTTTCATTGGAGCCAATTGGAATTCTGTACCTGTGTTCAAGTTGTCATACTTTGAAGCTGATTTTCTAGATGAAATTGTTCTTCTAAGAATGCACAAGAGGATACTGGAGATGGCAATGAGAACTGTGGAAGCAAGCATCAACCAGCCTGCCCAGTCTAAATGTGGAACAAAGAGCAAGAGATCAACGAGGAAGGATAAGAGCGTGAGTAGGAAACATGGCAAAGACCACACAAGCACCAAAAAGGAAAATTTCATAGAGGAGGAGGGCCCATGCCAATGCAGTAGCAAAGAGAACAAGAATAGCAGGAAAGTGAAACCAGCAGCTATTGGATGTACAATCAAAAGCTTCGAAAGAGAATGTCTAGCATTTGACGGTAATGAGAACCCATCCAGGTCAGCAATAGCAGAGACACTATATCCGATACCTACTGGAGAGCACCCTGTCGACGAACATAGTCCAAAGACACCGAATCGTACTTCTCCAAACTTGCAAAGCCAAATGTTCTGGGTCACTGGAACTGAAACGATAGCGATGATTTGAAACGCCAGAGAGACGGCGATGATCACTGCCAGAGTTGTCGCGGGACGCACCCTGCTGGCCATCGAAGCAGGTGGCTTTTTTTTTTTTTATCAGAGAGGGAGATCAACTAAAGAGACCCCTTTCCGTTGAGGCGTTTGGGGAAAGATCAAAAGGAAGCGTACCGGTGATCCTCCATTTTTTGTCCGAAAGTGAAAACATGTGGCTCGTTGAGGAGGAATGCGCCACAAAATACTAGAATAGGCAGGGAGGTTGTGGCGTAGTTCTCATCGTGCTTAATTTTTTTTTTTTTTTTTTTTTTCAGTGAGCTTTCTACAAGCCATAAATGTTGGATTCGAATTTTATGCCAAACAACGCTTGTACATTGTTTGTAGCAGTTTGAGAGATCAGAATGGCACTGCAGAACAACAACCAGAAGATCCGTCGAAAGTTTGAGGACGAGGGGCCAAAAGCTGACGAGGAAGTGGCACTCGATGAGCAGATCATCAAAACCAATACCACACCAAAGAAGAAGAAGAAAAGAAGAGGAAAATCTAATAGTCGTAATACTGCCAGTCAGCCAGAAAAGGTTGAAATCCCCCAAACGGAAGACTCAAATAACTTCAATGATCTTCTTCCCAAACAGGAGCCAAGTCAAGTGACCCCAAAATGGGCACAGGCTTCGAAGAAAGAGAAGACAAAGACGACACCAAAGGCCACTAAGACGGTGACTTTTTTCAGTGACGATGAGGAAGAGAGAGACTCAAAGGCATATTCTCAGGACCAAATTGGTGCTAAGGCCAGAGAACTTCTGCAAGTTCGTAAGACACTCCCTGTGTTCAAGGCAAAGGATGAACTCTTGGAGAAGCTATCCCAACATAGGGTTACCGTGCTCATTGGTGAGACCGGTTCTGGTAAGTCTACACAGATCCCACAATTCCTGATGTCACTAAACAAGAAGTCTATCGCAGTGACACAACCTCGTCGTGTGGCTGCGATTAACTTGGCTGCAAGAGTTGCAGATGAAGTTGGAACACCTCTTGGTGAGAAAGTTGGTTATTCCGTGAGATTCGACCACAAGTCACAGCATAACACTAAAATTAAGTATTTGACGGATGGTATGCTCCTGAGAGAAATCATGATGAATGGCTCGTTGTCTCAATACTCTACTGTGATCATCGATGAAGCACATGAGAGAACCGTCTTAACAGATTTACTAATGGGCTTCCTGAAGGAATTACTGGAAAAGAGACAGGACCTTAAAGTGATCATCATGTCTGCTACTTTAGATGCGGAGAGATTTTCTAACTTTTATGGTGGTGCTCAAATATTGTTTGTCGAGGGTCGTATGTTCAAGGTTGACAGATTATACTTGGACAAACCAGTGGATGACGTTGTCGACTCCGCAATCAAGACAATCATCCAGGTAAATAACGGTGAACTGGAAGGTGATATTCTTGTTTTCCTTCCAGGTCAAGAGGAGATTGACAAGTGCGCGCAATTATTGGAGAGATTGGCACCTGAATTACCCAGGGAGGCTCCATTGATCGTTCCCTTGCCTCTTTACGCGTCATTACCGCCAGCGGAACAAGCTAAGGTGTTTATGCCCCTAAAACCAAGAAGAAGAAAAGTCATTCTTGCGACAAATATTGCAGAGACATCTGTTACTGTTCCTGGTGTGAGATATGTCATTGATTCAGGATTGAGAAAAGTTAAAGTATGGAGACATCAGTTGGGCCTTTCCACCTTGCTTACCGCACCAGTTTCGAAAGCATCAGCAACACAGAGAGCTGGTAGAGCTGGTCGTGAGAGGGAAGGTAAGACCTTTAGATTATACACCGAGAATGACTTCATGAAACTACCGACGATGACTGAGCCAGAGATTGCAAGATCCAACGTCACCTCACCAGTGTTGATGCTGAAGAGAGCAGGCGTAGATGATATCCTCAACTGGTCATGGCTAGAGAATCCGGGCCAGGATTCATTGATTTCTGCATTGACACAGCTCTACCATTTGAAGGCACTGGATGAAAATGGTAAGATCACAGAGTTGGGAACACAGATGGCCATTCTGCCTCTAGAGCCACAGATGTCTGCCATCCTCCTAACCGCTCACAAAAATGAATGTTTGTCTGCTACAGTGGATATCGTTTCGTGTCTCTCTGTGGATAACTTGATCTTGAACCCACCAAGTGAGACCCGTGATGAAGTGAACGAGAAGAGAAGAAACCTGTGTATTCTCGGTGCTCGCAATGGTGATTTAATTATGGTGAAGGAGTTATTGGACTTTTACTTGCAATTTGATAATTCACAGGAGAGAAAGCAGTGGTGTAAGGAGCTTGCATTATCCCATAGAGGTTTCAAGAATGTTATCAGAGTGAGAAATCAGATCAGGCAGTACATGATGTCACTAACAAAGGACAAACAACTATTTGACGAAGATGACGACGAGAAGAAACCAATGGATATTCCAGCAGTGATCAAATCATTTTTGTCAGGATACGTTTCGAACACTGCCATTGGTATGCCTGATAGATCATATCGAACCACAACTTCCGGCCAGTTGATCTCTGTGCATCCATCGTCGCTGATGTTTGGCAAAAAGAATGATGCCATCATGTATACGGACTACGTGTACACGACCAAGGGTTATGCTCGTAATGTCACAGCTATCGAACTCTCATGGCTCCAGGAAGTTGGTGCACATGTGTTGGCGCCAAAGGAGAGCATTTCTTAGTTTAATTCGAAAGCATTGGATGGAGGAATAAAGTTTAATACACCCACACTACCTTTTGCGTGTATTGCACTGCATCAACCCAGCGTAGTTCTGTAGGATATATCCAATACAATGGCCATAATCAGTCGCTACGTCTCACATGAAATTATGCAAACGATTATAACTAAACTAGGACATGCCAATGCAGATCACATTGTGTTTGAAGAATTGCACCTCTCCACAACATCAGCAGATGCAGATTGGAACTCAGTCTCAGACCTATGTACAGGCACACCGGTGTCATTTGGGTCAAAGTCATCCGATCTTCCCAAGTTCTGCAACTCCACTGGAGAGTCAACAGTATCAATTGGTGACAATGCTGCATCATTATCCAAAACATCCTGAGAACGAGACGCGCTGTGACCAAAATGAATCTGTTTAAAGTCGTAGTTATCATTAGTTGACTGGTGTGAGAAGTAGTATGTCGAGTTTCTTCTCGGTGAATGCTGTGGCTGCTGATCTTGCTCCTGATGCTGTTGGTCACCAGCAGTTTCATGTGGTACTGATGATCTGAAGCGGGCCCTTGAAGTTGTTCTTGGAATGGAATTCGAAGAGAAGAAGGAAGGACGTTTCATACGGTCTCTGATAACTTTTGGTGCAGCACTCTTGAAGAATTCCATAACTGGATCTGCAGATGACCCCATTGTTTCAGTGCGGTTGAGATGACCACCAGCATGGAGATCCTGGTACCTATCCCTCTGTTCCATGGTATCGGATGGTAGCATGATCGCACGATCAAGCGAGTATGGCAGACCTCTATGTCTTCCTCTGATCATCATGGCGATAATAACTAACTTTGACAACGATGTGAATCTTGCGGAGAAGGACTGATTTGTATTCGGGTAACCCAATGACAAACCAACGGTACCGTAAGCGGAAATGACTTCAAACATGCATGAAAATATGTTGAAAGATGGCGCCAAAGGATCTTGGATCTTACCTCCTTCAGCGATGCAAATAATAAATAACCCAAGGAAGACAAACCACAAATCGAAAGATAGCTGCTTTCTCAAATGTGCACCGATAAAAGAAGTTGCCTTGTGCTCATCAGCCTCACTCTCGTCATCCCTATGACCACTGTAGACACCAAGCGATTGCTCTTCATACACGTTGGTTCTTCTGATGGAAATAGCCAATGGCAAGACAGAAATATACATCATCACCATGTAACTCACCTGGATGGCAGGGTGCAATTGCGACAAATCAACACACGCAAATCCAGCAGTTCTCGTACTTACAGCCTGGAAGAAACCATCCAAAATTTTCTGCCCCGTGGATAATTCTTCGACAACTTCTGCATGGAGATCCAAAATGATGAACAAGACCAAATCCACAACGTTTAACAGGACGAGTATGAAGAACAACCACCAAGTTGGACCACTTGGGAATAACAGTGTAAAGCAACGACGTGGATGATCCAGCAGAAATCCCAAGGATTCTTGATGCTGTGACAAATCCTTTGAGAATTTAAACATTACCCAAATGATAAATCTCAACAAAATTGGGAACCCCGTGTTTCCAATAACGATGAAAAATCCCATCACCAACAGGGCAAAGGGGGAAGTCTTGAATGGAATCATACTATTAGGTGTCAAAGTGAATCCCAAATCGTTAAATGCAGATGCACTTGAGAAAAATCCCCACCATGTTAACGTAACACCAGAGTCACGAACTGGATCTTGGTAGCTCTGCGTATACAAAATCCATGGCAATAAAAATACAAACGCCAATATGTGGAAACCAACATAATACACAACAATGATCTTCATAAGAAGCTTCACAGCTCTGTATTCGACGCCACCAAGCTCCTCCTTTTGTTGGTCTGACAGGTTGACAAAAGTGGAGTTTCTACCAACTGTCGGAGTCCAAGAAAGGTAATTTGCAGACATCTGTCTCCTTAGCCCATGAACGTCATTTTGTCCTCTTTCTTCTTCATCATCATCATCAGTATCTGAATGCTCAAAGACACCGGAAGACTCCTCAATAGCATTCGAAGACAGTCTTCTGCGGATATCCCGGCCATTTTTGATAAGCTTGTGCTTCAATTTACCCAAGGCTGGTGATGATTCAATGTGTGTTTCCAAATCTTCGTTCAGATCGGTAGAATTGGCCCTCTTAGCGAATTTCACACCACCTGACAAGTCAGAAGATGGGAATTGCAAATGCGATTGAGCCCTTTGTAAGCCGTGATCGTCGTCAGAAGTGTTAATGTCCTCCAAGGCAGCAGAGTCCATATCCATATCCATATCGTAACTGTTCCTTATGAACGATCTTCTCAAACCAGAGAGCTTGCGCTTGTGGATAGGCTGTTTCAAGTTGAATTGAATCGATGAGTTTGTTCTCGATGGAGGTTCTCTCTCTGCCGGACCTCTGATAACCAAAGCTGGACCCGCTTCATCATCCTCTGATGCATCCATCGTCTTTGTTCTGTTGTTTTGCATCATTGCAATGGACATCATCACATCCTTTGGTTCAAATTGCTCACGTTTAGGTTTCGGAAGGGCTGCAAACTTGATGTTTGAATGGTCCTCTTCTTCATCTTTACCCAAGTCATCGTGCATTTTGACAGTTCTGGCATCCGGTGGAAGGCTTGATTCGTCATCAGACGACGGCTCAGACTCATGTTGCACCGCGTTATGCTCTTGGCCCAATCGCGTGGAAGACTGTGTCAGCTTTACAGGCCTCATTTCTGAAAGCTGTGAAGTTGAAGATGAAGATTCACCCATTTTGTTCTCAGGAGTTTCAGTTGTCGATTCTGGCTGGACAAACGGCGCAACACTTGAACCCATAGTTCTTGATATGCCTATACTCTGTGTTCTTGCAGCCAAAGTTGCAGTTCTTCTCATCTTGGAGTTTAGCTTGGATTTGGTCCTAATGTTATCGAAATGACGTTCAAACCAATAGAGACGAAGAAAGCACAGCGATCCATGGATGAAGATGGGTGTAGTAAGCATACATATGACATAGATGGTGATCTGTTGGTACAGTTTCATCGAGTTCAAGTCAATTGTGTTGAGGCCCGCTTGTGTTGAGGCACCTGAAGCAAAGAAGAGAATGTCAATGTACCGGGCATTCTTGATGGGGTACATGATGATTGAACCAAGTATCACAAATGTGATGATGTACACATAGTGTGCTGCTATGAACGACGGCACAATCTTCTTGATATGGGGCCCAAGAGTTTCCTCGAGAAAACCCAGGGCATCACGGATCTTCCAACCAACGGTCTTCTGCACCGTTATTGTGGACAGCGTTGGCGCCCTGAGGAAGGCAGGCCTCTGACGTAGGCGAGAGAACCAAGCCATATGTCGTACCTCTAGTGTGGGTAATACTTGTAAGGTATACTAAGGAAGCAGATGGATAGCGCGCGCTGTTGTCTTCTATATTTACACTACTTACGCTTTCTTCATCAAAATTGTTTTTTTTTTTTTTTTTTTTTTAAAAAAAAATCCTGACAGCTTTCCCTTCCCACCTCAAGGTGCACCAGTGTGGCCAGTGTGCACCAGTACGGCAGGCAGTGTGCCACCAGAGTGTGCTACCAGCACCCGTTAAGGTACTTTCCCTTGGTGGGAGAGGAGGGAGAGAGAGAGAGAGAGAGAGAGATTGGGGCTTGGGGAGTATTGCCGTATAAAAAAAAGCGTGGAAAAGGCTTGTGGCAGTTAAGCCACAATAAGGGTTGTAAGATCATATATAAATATATATATATTAAAGCAACAATAAATAACCACCGTCAAGGCATTAAGAACACCTTGGTTGTTAACTGTTCCTTTCTTTTTGACTCCCCTGTCGGCGCCCGTGCTTGTTTGGACGGTGTAGAGGGTGGGGATGGG
>JAJMLK010000338.1:0-11478 GCA_030564145.1 Williopsis takata
ACAACAACAACAACAACAACAACAACAACAACAACAACAACAACCCGCAAGATGGAAAGGGCAAACATCTTACAGGCGCTTGCCCTCACTTTGGACTCAAATCCACAGTTGAGAAAGAATGCCGAGGAACAACTTGGAGAGATGGAGAAGCAGGAGGGCTTTACAACCTTTTGTCTCGATCTGTCCGTTGATGAGACAGTTGCAATGGGCCAGAGGTCATCCGCTGCCGTGTTGTTCAAGAATAGAGTCGGTCTATATTGGAACAACTCCAAATCTGGAAAAAAGGCAATTTCGTCTCAAGAACAGGAGATTATCAAGGTGAAGCTTATTGAATCGCTTTTGAAAGCCCATAACGACAGTCATGTCAAACCACAACTTACCACCGCCATTAAGTTCGTTTTGAACGGTGGAGAATGGCCATTGAACGAGCCAATCTTGAAGTTGTTGAACTCAACAACAGACCAATCGCACGTCTATACTGCTTTGCTTTTGCTCCTCGAAGTTATGCGCTCGTTGAGGTATGAGTTTACAGATGAGAAGAGAGCTCCGTTGAATGCCTACGTTGAGCAAACTTTCCCAATCTTGGAAAAGTTGGCGTATGAGCTCTTGAAGTACGACGACTACAAGTCAGGCGAGATGCTCTACTTTATTCTAAAGATCTTCAAGTTTGCCACGTTGCTGGGAATGCCATACTACTTGAACGATCCAGAACGCTTGTCTGCTTGGATCTCGATCCATTTGATGGCTGTTCAGAGGCCAACCCCACAAGCCGTGCTGGAAGTTGATCCATACGACAGAGTACTGGATAAGAGGGTGAAGTGTATCAAATGGGGGTTTGCAAACTTGCAAAGATTCTACCAGAGATATGCCACGCCAAAATCTCAATACTCAAGTCCTCAATTCATCGAATTCTTCACCACAAACTACGTTCCAGAGATCCTCAAGGTTTACTTTGGCATCATTGAACAATGGGGAACCGGTACCTGGGTCAGTGACCCTTCGTTGTACAATTTGATCTCCTTTATCGAGAAGTGTATTATTCATGACTCGTGGAACTTGATCCAACCTCATTACGATGCCATCTTGAGACATTTGTTGTTCCCATGTCTTTGTCAAAAGGACTTGGAACTCTTTGAGGATGACCAAGAGGAGTACATTAGAAGATTTTTCGATATCAACAGAGAGTCTACAACTGCGGACGTTGCCGCTGTCGATGCATTGTTTGTCACTGCACATCATAGATTTGAAGAGATTAACAAGGTCCTTGCCCTTTTAAACGAGATTTTTAACAGCTTTAGCCAAGATGAAAATTTGGAGAATGCCTTGAAGGCTGAAGGTGGCTTAAGAATCTTGAGTTCTATCTCCTTCTGCCTCTATAAAGAGGGTTCTCCACTCAAACCCCAAGTTGATCAAATAATTGATGGTCTTGTCGTCCCCCTTTTGGGTGGCAAGTACGAGTTTTTGAGAGCTAGAGCTTGTGAGACAATCTCGATCTTCTCCTACACTTACAACGATAAGAATGTCCTTTCAAGGGTGTTTCAAGGTGTCTATGAGAACTTTAAGAACAACGAATGCATGTCAATCCAGATTGAGGCTGCAGATGCCTTGAAAGTTTTGATTACTGACCCATTGGTTACAAATGCCATCAGAGGCGAAGTTCCACAAATTGTTCAGAAGTTGATGGCTTTGTCCAAAGAGTTTGAAATGGATATGCTGTCAGAAATAATGGAAACTTTTGTCGAAATTTTCTCGGATGAGTTGCAACCATTTGCTCGTGAAATGGGACAAAGTCTTTGTCAGCAGTTTGTCCAGGTGGCTACCGAAATGATTGAATTGCAAAATTCAGGTAGAGACGTTGAATCTGCAGAGGATAAGGAGTTCCAAGGTATTGGTATCCTCAACACAATGGCTACAATGGCCTACACCATGACCAAGGTAGACTTGGACCCAGTATTCTTCCCTGCTGTTGAATTCGTCATTCAGAATGCAGCCATTGCCTTCCTCGCCGAGGCGATGGAATTACTCGACACCTTGGTTTTCAACAAGAAGCAAATCACTCAGGAAACATGGAACATTTATTCCCAAATATTGGAATCCTTTGGAACTTATGCAGCTGAATTCCTTGACTCGTATGCTCCATTCTTTGAGAGTGTGATTGTTTACGGTTTCAAAGGCTTAAACTCTCAAAGCCCTCAAGTTGTTGCCTTGCAAACTGTTATTCATGAGCTGACAGAATCTGGACTGGAGTTTGAAGAACCAAATACCTTTGATCTTATCGAATGCATGACCATCGTCTTGAAAGAGTTGAACCCTGATTTCCCAGCTGCATTGCAACAATTCGGTGAACAGGATATGACTCCATTGAGTATTGTCAAGGTTGTGCTGGCTTCGTTGTATGCAAATGCAGAGGTTGCTTTGCAAGTCACCGAGGGCTCTAAAAATACTGTTAGATTGTTGGAATTGTGGTACAATATCTCCTCAAATCTTGAGAGTGTTTATGGATTGAAGTTGCAAGCCGCAGCGCTTATTTCTCTTTTAACAGTTCCAAACCTTCCAGATACGCTTCTTGGTTTCATCCCACAGTTATCTGAAAAGCTTTCAACTGTGGTGAGTCGTCTCCCAGAAACGGTTTCAAAGAGCTCCGGTGCTCATCAAGAAGGAGAAGAGTTTAACTATGAAGACGACGATGATGGATTCAAAGATACAGCGTTGGACTCTGTAAGCTTATTCTCGCATTTCAGTGAAAAGTTTGGCCAATTACAACAGTTGGATGGTGCTAGATATCAACAGATCCTGGGCTGTTTCAAGCAGGACGTTGAATCCATCAGTAACGCCTTGAAGTTTGCTGATGGTAACAAGTAATAGATTTAACATCTTTTGCATAGTCAGAAATGATTTAGGCTTCCTACCCTGTCGGATCCTCGGCATATCTAGTCTGACACCACCCTGTCATACCTGGAGTACTATTTAGGCATTGTCGTAAAAGTCATTAATTATCTATAATGCAAAAAGTTTATGATAGTGGTTGCAGATCAACTCGTCCATGTCCCCGAGTCCTTGCTGATATTGTACAGAACGTATCTATAGTCACCCTTGAACAGTCTCTTTTGTAAAAGTCCCTCTTGTAACAGCTCTTGGGTCGTTCTTTGTTGTGAATCATTTTGGATAATGACTGCATTCTCCTCTGCAGCCCTCTGTTCGAACCTGGCAAACTCTCTAACCATTGGACTAACATCCGTAAAGTATGATTTTGAAGCCAGCATTTCAAACACGGTTGTGTCAGAATCCTGATCAACAAAGAATGCATTGATGTTGTCGAACATTTGGCGCGTTGCGTTACGCGTTATACGTTTGGTCCGCTGAATCTTCGTATTGGTGAATTCCTTTTCGTCTCTTCTGACGCGCTGAGATGCTGGTGTTAACTCGTCATAGTGAGACAGAGCTGGAACGAAATTCAATAGCTCATGGGCAATGTCAAATTCGAATGGTAGGAGGTCTGTGTTAAGCACATCTGAAGGCAAAACTCTTACCGATGAAAGGATATCGACCTCATGGCGAGAATGGTTGAATAGTGAGTGTGATGCCGTTTCAATCTGGTCAGCCACAGAGCGCATCTCGGAGTCTTGGACTAGTTGGAGCAAGTCTGTGTGCATTTCTGTGGACTTCTTAACTTTCAAAGAAATGTTTGTGACACCCAACTCTGGATCTTGGACCTTGCACAACATTTCAAGTGACAATAAACATCTTCTCAAATCATGATTATTTTCGTTGGCAACCTGTCTTAATACATCTTCCTCAATGTCACAGCTGTTCACAAGAGCACAGAGGTAGAGGTACTGGCAAAGGGATTGTGTATCTTGCTTCTTGATCTCAAACAAAGAGCTTTCAGAAAGAGCACACTCTAGGATAGAATTTGGGATTTCACAAGTATCTGTACATGTCAAGACCACCGGTCTTCTTGAGATTCTCAAAACGTCCTCAACAACAGACCAGAATCCCTTATCCGCTTCAAACAAGACATCAACATCATCGAACAATATGATACCTTCTTGGAAAGCGTTACTATCGACGGACGGACCGTTCTGCTTGTGAACTAACTGCGTAGTACTCAACTCTGTAACGTTTGCCAAGATTTCCTTTCTACCTCTCGGTTGGCTCACATTGATCTCGTAGACATATCCTGATCTATCCTGCATCATTGCGTACATAGCACTAGTCTTGCCCACGCCATGTTCACCAGAGAGAATCATTAACGGTGTATATGTCTCGTCCTCCGTATCATCTTCAGCATCGCCATCAACGATGAAATCATCCATCTCATCTTCAAATTTCTTCCCTTTCTTGAAGTTGTGTCTCTTAGTTGACCTCTTCAAGATTCTGAATGAGTTCTGTATCCACTGGTTAATAGCTCTCGATTGTGCATCATTCCAAAGAATGTCAGAAGCTGATTGTGGTTGAAACATTGTTGTCCATATGTCTCTGCGTGGTGCTTCTGCGAGAAGTGAGGCAAAGCGGATAAACCTTGGATCAGTAAAGAAAGACGGAACTCTTTCTGATGCAAGCAAGAATTTCTCCTCGTGCTTGATGGTGAAGATGAATTGACTGGTGCAATCTGTGTCCACATAGTTTGTGAAACCAATCTCATCTAAATTCAATTCGCCAAGCTGTGGCGAATTTCTCTTTGGGAGATCAATTGTTCGGTACAGAATCTTTGGAGCATCATACGTTATATGCAATTCGTCAGCCGTGATTATTGGAGGTTGCAACTCCTTCAGTTTGGAGAAAGGATGCTTTTGTGTGATCGGCTTGTGAGAGAAAACACTCATGAGGGACTTTCCACAAGACTTTTGGTTGGATCCTATATCAGATTGCCTTATAGAGTCCGAATCATCGTCATCATCATCGATTAACTCTATCACATTATCCTTCTTTGTCTTCTCAAGTGGCCGTAAAAAGTCTTTAGCAGACACTGAACGAGATGCAGAACCACGCATCTTCTTCTCCAAAACTTCAATTCTCTTTTTGTATGGGGTATACTTCAATTTAACAACCAGTGACCTCGTCTCCTCGGTTTTCTTCTTCTTCTTGTTTCTAGCCTTTGGAATTATAATCTTCTGATCCTCGTCTGATGAAAGAAGTTCAACAACTTCAGTCTTTCGATTCCCCACTAAGATATCTCGAGCTGTGAGTCCCGTTTTTGGCTTTCTTGGCTCTTCAACAAGAATTGTCTCTATCTTTTCTTCCTTTTTCTCCTCTCTGTTGCCGCTCAATAGAGTCTTGAGGTTGACTGAGGGTTTGTTCACAGTAGCATTCGTTTCGAAGAGTTTGGACTGATCTTCAATAGCATCATCTTCTATACTCAAGTCATGCACTTCTGGCTCTGAGATATCATCCATCACAGTTTCTCGTAACTTTACAGGCTTCACCTTCTTGAATATATCGGAAATCAGCACTTTCCGGTCTGCAGTCACTAGCGGTTCGTCCTTTGTGTACTGTGGTCCTAATGAAGAGTCCACATCGCTGACAAAACTATCATCCAAAAAACTCTCTCCCATCGTTGTCTGTCCAGATGATTCTTCAGGTATCACACTGTTCCTGGGATTCATCAAGAGGAAAAATGACTTTCACAGCCCCAGTCTCAGCTGCCAATGGAGTAAAGATGGTCTATAAACAAAGCGCGTTTTGTCCTCGCGCGCAGGTCCTGTTTAAACGCGGTAAGCGCCACACTTCCACAGGGCTCACAACCGTCCACTCGGTATGACTTTCAGTAATAACCAACTTTCAAAAAAACGGTCCCTTGGCCCAGTTGGTTAAGGCGTGGTGCTAATAACGCCAAGATCAGCAGTTCGATCCTGCTAGGGACCATTCAATTATTTTTTCAAACAACAGCCGAGTAAATGGTAAGGGCACTAAGCACATGGTGCTAATTTCGCTTCAATGTCTCTAGTAAATACTACGTTTTTAAGAAACTGATAATAAATGCAAGCATTTATGCTGTTGTTGTTTTTTTTTCTTGTACATCATGCTTTGAATCTTGGTGTGATGTTCTTTCTCGAGTACCAACTGACAAAGTCCTTCAAACTGCTTCTGATTCTTCTATAGTCCTTCGATGTCAGAGCGTTAGAGATTGTGGAGAGCAATTTGTTTCTCTCTTGAGCAGATACACTGTCCTGTGGTAGAGAATCGATTGCTCCGTTGAGCCACATAACTGCAGTTTCCGGAGTCTCGGCCAATCTGATGGTTTTACCCAATGCGTCAGAGGCATCAACCTGGGCATCAGCGGAAAACTTGAAGATCAAACCTCTCAATAGAACGCTGATCAAGAAGCCACCATTTTGAGAAAGAAATTTCCGCACGGTTAGTTTAACCTCCGGTGGGATCTCCTGGAGAATGGAAATTGGTGGAGTATCGAATCCCCAAGAGATGAGATCGATCAAAAAGTGCAAAGTTGTAACCACTGGCTCGGTCTTTTCCAGATCCAAGGCCAAGAGAGAGGCGTCATAAGTAGGCTTCAGCACGTCAGAAAGAACAAACTCAGAGACAAAGAACATGATAACGTCACTCATCATTCTGAAGAAGTCGTCAATTAGATCTGGGATATCGATTGGCTGGACCTCTTTGAAGACAGAGAGGAAAGTTGTGATTTGTTGGTAAGCAAACTGCCAAACGGCCTGCTTCGTTTCTTGTGAGATACCCTCGTCGCCAAATTCACTGATCACAACACCAGATACCCACAAGTAACAGCCAAATCTCGTAGTTTGGAATCCCTTGACCAAAACATTGGCAACAGATGGCAACAAAGAAACCAAGAATACGTTGTAAGTCTGCAAAATGGTTTTGGTAAACTTCATGCAACGTTCTGCAACTTTTGGAGAGTTACCGTGCTTTTCCAAGAGATTGACAACCAACGGCCAGATCTCAATAACCAAGGAAGCCACAGGATCGGTTTGGGTTTGATAACTTCTCGGTTTGATCACAGAAAAGTACAATCTGACAATTTCAATCTGTTCAGCAATGGCGGTGTAAACCTCTTCAGATCCCGGTGACTCTGCATACTTGCCCAATCTCTCCAGCACAGGCTTGATGAACATTGTGGTTGCATTAGCAATATTCGACATATCCTGCTTATCGATGATGTATGCAATACCATTTGTAATCTCGTATAGTGAGGTGATGTCAATTCCCTGTGCAGAGATGATGTTGATGTAAAAGTTGTAGAGCTGTTCGAGATATCCAGACAACAACTTGGAACAGTCTTGGCAAAAGTACATCAGTGCCTGAGATGCAGCGATGATAATGTTTGCGTCGGATACTTGGAATCCGTTGATGATATAGTTGAGTTGTTTCTCCAAGAATTCTGGATGCTTTGAGGTCCATTCGGTATAAGTTCCCAACACCAATGTAGCGGCGTATCTAATCTTGGAGTTCTCTGGCAATTGAACCAAGAGCTCCATGATCTGTGGCAACACTGTGTTCTCCTTCAAGCTCACCTCCTTTGCCATGGCTCTCAAACTGAAAAGAGGTGCCTCAACTTCTTGCCATTTGACACTTGGAGATGACAACACTGATTGGATCTGTTGGAATGGGATGGATAACGAATTGGAGCCACCAATAACCGCAGTACAGTCCTTGAGAACGTCACCCATGTCATATCTGAAATCCTTGAATTTCTCCTCCTCTTCCTTGTTGGAAAACAATGGGTCGTTCTCGTTTCCCTCTGGGTAGCGCAGGTGTTTGATCATCACGTGGACAAGCTGTGTATAGATTGGGGAGAACAGCTCTCTTGCCTCTGCGTATCTATCCAACGTAATCATCAACTTAAGACTGTACCAGAAGTAGAAAGTGTACTTGACAATATCCAAGTCCTCTTCGTATGCGGCGCAGTCCAAGAGGATCTCCACCAACGGTTTATATGCGTTAGGTTGTTTGGCAATGAGTGCGTGCCAAGCCTCACCAGCTTCGACAAACAACCGGGTCAACGAGCCAAACACTTCCGGGTCATCTCTGTGCTGCTGCAACAGAGGTCTCAACTGGATCACCTGCTCGTACAATGCGTAGATCAACTGCAAGTTGTCAACGTCTCTTGTCTCTCTGATGATGGTACAGAGGCATTCAATCGCTTTTTCAAAAGATTCTTCATCCTGGAGTGATTTGAAGATGATGTTCGTCAACGGTTGGATCTGGAGCAGTTGTTCCACTGGTATCTCTCTGATCCACGAGTTAAGACAGTCGAGAATTAAAGCGCTTGCGCGTGAGTTACCGGCAGAGGAGTGGGCATAGTTTGACAAGAGTAAGAGAACTTTTTCAACGTTTGCAACGATCAACGTGTCCGTTCTGGTCTTGAACTCGTCGTCTGTCAACGGTGAGCCTCTGGCGTCTAACGATTCCTCGGGAAGGATCTTGAGGAACTCCAACAACGTTGGAATAGTTCCTTGAAGAGAGCCAATCACCTCTTCAAGCGCATTGTTCCAGTTGAGGAACTGGATACTCAACTTGGCCAATGCAATGCACAACTGTGTTCTGATGGGTTTGTTAACCTCTGAGTACTGTGTCAAGAAGCCCACGACAGAATCCTTCAACCCAGGAAGCGCCTCCTGTGGGATCTGGTTGAGGTCGTAAGTCATCTTGTTACGTAGAGTCTGCGCAGCAAACATCTTCATCTCGATCGAGTACTGCTGTTGGTCCTGCAAGATGGTATGGATGGTGTTCCACGCCTCAGCGGTCTTCTGGAACTCCTCCAAAAAGTGCATTGCCTGCGCCTTCTCCTGGGAGTTTGAGCTCATGAGGGCAAGTGCCTCTTGAATCTTTGCATACTCCGCCATGTTTAACCTGGCGCTGTGTGCTGTATTTTGTAGTTGTTGAAGTTGTTATTGGTAGTGTTGTATACCCTTTGTCAATAACCAAAAAAAAAAAAAAAAAAAAAAAAAATGCCAAATGCGATTCCTCTGTCTGTCTAACTGTGTGTGTTTTATTTTATTTTTATTTTATTTTTAATTTTTCCAAATAGGAGGAAAACTCCGGCGCACTGCTTTTTTTTTGTGTGTACACACACACACACACACACTATTTTATTTTTTTGGTTATTAATTGTTTGTTTGTTTTTTTGTTCGTTATGTGTGAAAGGGGAAGCTCTTCTCTTTTCTCTGTCTCTTCTATGCTTTTTTCCGCGTTTGTATGTATATATATCTGTAATTAAAAGTTCTCTTTTCTTATAAAAGAAGTCCCAATTCCAATTCCAATTCCAATTCCAATTCCAATTCCAATTCATATTCCCTCCCTTTTGAAAGCTGTGTTTCATGACAACATAAACAATTTACACACACATATACACAAACGCATTGACCCCCTTATGAAGGAAGGGGATAAACAAAAGAGTGTTGATTACGTAATTATACATGTGTAATTACATAATACATACAATAGGAGCCAAAAAAGTGTGGATTGTGTTACATAAGCAACCAAGGCACAGAGGGGGGGGGGGGGAAAAGCTTTCAGGTTTTTTTTGTGTCGTAGCGCCGCGGTTGGGTCTTCACTTGGGAAAGGGAGGGAGGAGGGGACAAACAGGATAACAGAGATTTATTCCCAAAAAAGTATCACCTCTAAGAGCATTAAATTGTCGATAGAATGAGTGATAAGAGACAGCAGAAGGTGGTATGTACCAATGTGCTCTCGATGAAATTATTCCGTGTGGTAGTTTGTGCTGGGCAATAATTTTTACAAATTTGTTTGAGGAGAAGAGGAGGAGTAAGAGTCACTAACCAAAAGAGAGAACAGGTTATCCCACCAATCAACCTCATATTCCAATACCTCCAGAAGCAGTGCAAAGTGTTGATTTGGCTTTATGAACAGATAGATTTCCGTATTGAGGGAAAGATAAGGGTGAGTTTTCTTGGTGTCATTTTTGAAGGCCCGCCTGAACTTTTTTATTACATCTACAGTGTGCTTGAATACTAACAAATTTAACTCACCCAGGGATTTGATGAGTTTATGAACGTTGTCGTTGATGAGGCATATGAGATTAGCGAGAAGGATGGAACGAAAACCGAGCTGGGTAGAATACTACTTAAGGGTGACAACATCACCCTCATCTCGAGTCTGGAGGGTTGAATGAAAATTCGCAGTGTTTAGAAGAAAGAAAAAGGAGGCAAAAAAAAAAAAATGTACAATATAATAGTTGGATGGTCTTGTAGTGGTGGTGTTGGTATAATATAACAGCCTATGTTTACTATGGTATTGTACACAACTCTATGTGATGGTCTTTGTTCGCCATAAACTAACTGCAGTGATGCACAAATCACAATGGTTGGCCTTCCCAACTGTGGTTGCGGTCCAGCCACTCTCACGTGGTTGTGGTGGGTGGCGGTGAATTAGAATTAAACAAAAAGTTTGTAACCCTCCATATATAACAAGGGAACAGTTGGGTAAACACACACACACACACATACACACACACACACACACACACACAAAAAAAAAAAGACAGCAATGACGGCTTTCATCATCGGTTCTACTGGCCTGTGTGGTAACTTCATTCTCAAGCACGCTCCTGAGTTCTACGACAAGGTTTACTCGCTTTCGAGATCGACCCCGGAGAACAGCGATGGCAGTGGCAAGGTTATCCTCACAGAAAAGGACTCTTCACAATGGGCTTCAAAGATTGCTGATATCTCTGACAACAACATCGACACTTTCTTCTCAGGTCTTGGAACGACAAAGGCTGCTGCTGGCGGAATTGAGAACCAGTACAAGATTGACCACGATTTGAACTTCGAATTGGCAAAGGCTGCAAAGGCCAAAGGATTCAAGAAGTACGTTCTAATCTCATCGCTTGGTGCTTCATCGGGGTCAATGTTTCCCTATTTGAAGATGAAAGGCGAGTTGGAAGAACACGTCATTGAGTTGGGATTTGAACAAACAATTATCCTCAGACCAGGCTTGCTCCTTGGAGACAGAGCTCCGGCAAATCAGAAGCTGTTGAACAAAGTTGGTGCGTCGCTCGTTGGCTGGTCATACGGCACGAGATTCTCCTCGTTAACTGGCCATCCTGTCAAAGGTGAGGACGTTGCCCTGTGTGCCTTGAAGGCTTCAAAAAAGAGCTACACGGATAAGGTTGTCTTTATTAACGGTAAGGATATCATGCTTCAGGCACATGAATGATGAGCGCTCGTTTTATTTCCTTTCTTTGCTTCATTGTGTTTTGTGTTTGTTTTTTTTTTAATGTCCTTCTCTTTGATCTCTTTAAATTATTTCTCTTTTGACACGTAAAGAACCACTAGACCTAAATGCAGACAGGTTATGTACTATCCGATGATTCCACGTGGGTGAATTTTCTAAAATAGACCTTTGAAATATAGGTCTCTCATACTTCATAAACAATAGGACATTATATCAGTTCTTTGACAAAAGCATTCGATTTTACCTTTTTCAAGGTGAAAAGGTCGTGTGCAAAAAGGCAACAGCCCTACCTACCTTCCCCCC
>JAJMLK010000339.1:0-11419 GCA_030564145.1 Williopsis takata
GGGGAGGAGAAAGGAGAAAAAGAAGAAGAAAGGAGGGAGGGCCCCCATAAGCAGCAGAAAAGGGTGCGCGCGCGCGCGCACGGGTGTTATAAAAAGGTGAGAGGTTCCGCCCCCAGGCTTTTGTGTATGTGTACGCATGCTCCAAAAACCACAAACACAAATTAAAACACAAAAAAAAAGTGACGACAGTCCACGGACCATACACACACACACGCACACAGGGCCACCACTAGAATAAGTGTAAACAACAACAACAACCATATAATATGTCCGCTTTCAACGACTACTGCATCGTCTGTGAGCAACTGTGCTCCTCAACCTACTGCTCGGAATCGTGCAGGGAGAAGGACACACAGTCCAAGTTCACCTTTGACAACGCTCCACAGTTGATCTCCCCAGTGCTGCAACCCGCTCGTCAAGGGTCTATCACAGAGCTGGTGGATCAGGAATACCTGATCAAGTCCCCTCTGTTGTTAACTTCCAACGTTAAGAGCGAAATCGCAGGCCTGTCGCTGGATAGCGGCAGCTCGCCGAAAGATGCAGAAGACAAGGAGGAGCTTGCAGGCTCTTCCTACTACAAGAAGTGGCTGGGTGTCAGTCACTAGTTTTGTCGTGCACTGCTATTTCTTCATTTAGTGACCATATGCCATACCGCTTTGTGTGTGTGTGTGTGGCACTGAGACGAACTACTATGACTATTATTACTACTACTACTACTACTACATGACAATCATCTTTGCATTACTTCGTGGAGGAAAAGGAAGAGAAGTAAAAACAAAAAAAAAAAATCTTTGCATCATCATTACTCATAACTCATAACTCATCATCATCATCAAGGCTGCGGCCTTGTTTTACATCTGACGACATATCATGACTATTTATTTAAAAGTGTTCTCTTTTCTTTCTTTCTTCTTTGTAGTGTGTGTAGTGTTTTTTGTTGTTGTTGTTGATTGTTGTTGATTGTAGTTTGTCTTAGCTCGCATGGTGTGTCTTCTCTTTTGACCCCATCTTGCTTTTGCTTCTTTTTTATTTCAAAAAAACTCTTTGTTCTTTTCTCTTCTTTTACATCGCTTTGATCTTGACAAATTTAAAAGAGAAGGAAAAGAAAACAAAACAAAACAAAAAAAAAAAAAAAAAAAAGGAACCTCACATCTCCTGGCCAAACACCGAATGGAGTACCCTCTCGAAACGCGTTTACATAGACAAAAACGAAACAGGACAGGGCCCCTAAAGGTCTTAGAGTTAATAACCCCGGCTTTGGAAAGATGGACCCCTCGTTGGACGAATTTGCTACAGTAAGTCCCATATTATATCAGCGTACATACCCCAAAATGTATATACTAACTAACTGGGTCTAAAACAGCTCGTTGAGTCTCTCTACGCGCCGAATACAGACGTTGCAGCGGTACAACAACATCTCCAAGCCATCCAGAGGGGACCCTTGGGAATCAGCTATTCGGACTCCCTGCTCAAGGGTAATTATTCAACCAATTGTAAGTACTTTGCCGTGCTTACATACACCATTGCCCTGAACAGCGGCGCCATCCGTGCCGATGAGGAACTGGTGCAAAAGATGATGCACCAGTTGGATCAACTCGTCGAACAGAGGGAAATAGTCGTTGTGAAGAAGATGTTTCAGAACTTTGCCATTGTTTACAAGTCAGTTGATTACCCCATGGACCGCTTTGCCCATTTGAACAGGGAGTTGTTCTTTACTTTTATCACAATTTTTGTCCAGGAAGTTGGAAAATACCAAGACTTATCGCTACATCAGAAGGTGCTTGAAAATTTGTACCCAGTGGTGAAGAACCTTCTTCTCCAGGATATGAACATGGAATGCATGCTCTCTTGGTTCCAATACGTGTCAAGGATCCACGCCACCACTGGTATAAGGTACGACATGACAGACTTGTTTAGCCACTGCGTTCAAACTTTTGACGCTGGAAAATTTGACTTCTTCATCGAACTATTCGAGGAAAATCCACTGATGATGAACTACCAACTAAGATCCCAATTTGACAAACTATTGTGGTCGTTTGAAGTAACGGCGTTGGATTTGGACGATTTGGAAACGTTTGTGACCTTACTCATTGCTTTCTTACAGATTGACACCTTGCAACTTGTTCCAAAACTCTTCAACGATCAACAAAGACTTCAGCACTTGTTGAACTTGACAAATATCCCGTTATCGCCCATAGAGGAACAGATCTCGTATAAGTTCATCCAATTCTGGCACGAAATATTGGATGTCTTCACGGATGATTTACAAGCACTACAATCGAAAGATGAATGGTCAAGTATCGATTCCAACTCTAAAGAAACTTTCAACCAGTTATCAATGATCTATTTCAAGAAATGTGAGCAGTTTGATAATTCGAAGGAGTTTAGTAACTATCGAATGGATGTCACCGAGCTATTTGAAAGTTTGTACCAAATTCTTGGAATGGATCTATTCAATGGATTAGTTGGTACGGTTTTAAATTCACAGGATCATAGATCTATTGAAACCTCACTTTTCTTATTATCATCCCTGTGCTCTAACTTTAACGAAGGTTCAGACCAGCTGAACAACTCTATCAACCGGCTCTTTGAGGCCGGTTTCTTGACAAAGGTGCAGACCGTTGTGGCTTCGCAAGAAAAATGGATGAACAAATCCACCATCCAATTCCTTGGTGAGATTGAATTCTACTACAAATCGTATCCACAACCATTGCTTTCGATTATTTCATACCTGTTTATATCGCTGAAATCGACACCAAGTCAACAGTTGCTTATTGCACGAACTATCATGGCTATTTGTGACTCGTGTCGGATGGAACTATTACCACATATCACCCAATTCGAGCCAATCTTGGAAGAGATGATTATCAATCCTGGCATTGATTCGTACATCAGAGAAAAGGTCATCCAGTCAATCTGCTGCATCGTCCAATGTATCCCTTTGCCACAGGAGCAAGAACGGTATTGTTCCATTATCCTACAAATGATTGACACTACAGTACAGCCATGGTTGAATAAGTCCTTAAAGCGGGAGGACATTGACTACGTGGTTTCATTGGCCTCGAGTCTATATGAGATGGGGAAAGGTTTACAACTCCCGGATGCATTTGATGAAACCACGGAGTACGATTCATTCAAGCAATTCTGGGGAAATAACAAGAGGATTCATATCCAGTTAAACTCATTGATCCATTCCATGGTTTTCAAGAATGAACAGCTGTCAAATGAAAGTTTGCTGGTTGATAAGTCTCTGGGGTGTTACAAATTGGGACTTTTGGAACCATTTGGTCCCTTTGTCTTGGGAATTTCTTCAACGTTAGAATTCTGCTATGAATTGTCCCAAAAGACCGACTTGAAAAAGACTTTAGCTGGTATTATGGAACTATTGGTGACGTTGTTGAATACTGGTCTGAAGGATAATTCGCTATCGGATGACCAAATCTCTCTGATCTTGAAGGAATTTGTTGAGTTGAAGTACGTTGATTATATCGCTAATGATCCTGACTTGTTGCAGCTGACGGTATCGCTTTTCTCTGCCATCACTTCAGGAAGACCAAGATATTGGTTGGGAAACATGGACAAACTAGGTGATTCAGTCAAATTGTCGCTCCAACTACTGGGATCAAAGGAGAAATTTGTGGTTAAATCTGTTTCAAAATTCTGGTGTGGGTTCCTCTCACCGAAAAAGTTTGCCAATGAGAATGAATCGACGCAGTGGAGGCAACTGATACAGACAGAGGTTGGCGGCACGCTAACGTATGAAACTTTCAAGGGATTATTCAATACAACAAGATCGAACATTGATCAATACTCTGCAGTCGTTGTGATTCTGATCTCCAAATTCCAATTGCAATTCAAAGATTGGGCTTTGAAATCGTTGCTGGAGTTGGGTGTTGTTGACAGTGAGTTGGTTGTGAAGAAGCTGTTGATAACCAGAGGAATGAGTAGGAAGTGTAATGAGTTGGTAAAGGGGTTATGGAAGGAAGTTAACGGGTTAACTTGGTCTTGATCCCCCTTACATTATTACAGAAACATTAGGGTGTACTAATGGATCAAAGTTCATATATCCATCCATGGCCGTTAATGAAGCGGTGAGATGTATAATAACACGGCTCTATCGCGCCAATGTGAGAGTGTAACTGTAGATCTCGTGTGAATTTTGAGACAAGACCATCGTATGCCACTGTGATTAGGTCATTTGACAGTGACACGTCATTGATCTCATGAGACAGCGAAAACGTGGTCAATGGTGTTGATATGTTCCTGCGGTCCCATTGGCAGAGTTGGCCATTCATGTGGGCAACTGCGATAATGTCCTCATTGGTGGTAACTCTAATAACGTTGGATCTACCGGGGATGTTCACAAGTTCATGTCTAGTTTGTGCATCTAAGACGGTCACAACACCACTCTCATGACCCATGAATAATGACTTATCATCCAGTTGTATCGAGGTAACGCCATCTCTCAAGCTTTCCTTTCTATTCATCGAATCCATTTTACCCTTAGCACAATCCCATAGCACAACACTGCCGTCTAAGGACGATGTGTAAAAGTTCTTGCCCCTGTCTATCATTGCAACATCTGTTACACGTCTCTTCTGAGCCATGTGAGTTTTCACACAGTGTCCTGTGGAGAGATCCCATAGTTTGATTTGGAGGTCTAGTCCAATGGATAGAGATACTTGACCACTAGGGAAGAATTTAACTCTCGTCACAGTATTCAAATGTTGGTCTTGAAATGGAATGCCTTCTGTATCGGTATAGAGGTGTAGTGTACCATTATCAGTTCCCAAGATGAATTTCTGGTCTGTGGGTGAGACGTCAAATGCGGTTGATTCGATGGCTGTGTGAATAGATGCATTTGGGGTGGCGATTGTATAACTTTCACCTTTGAAGTCGATGCAAAATGTGGAAGAGCCTACTTGTGTAAATTCCAAGTCGTTATCACTCTTGAACGACAGCTCTCTGCCTCTCAAAGTCACTGACACAACCTTCTCCGTTGATTCATCGCCATTGATGAAATTGATCCAGAAGGTGTCAGCGGCTGTTACTCCCTGTAAAACATCACTGAGAACTTCTAAAAACGATGGCTGTATTTGTATTGTCATCATAGTTTCTTCAGAGGGCTTTATTTGGTTCTAGATCCTTCTTAACCCGCTTCAAATATTAAATATTTAAAAAAAAAGGTGCTGTTCACCTACTATAACGGTTTAGAAAGGTTCATGAGTTCCAAATCATCAAACGAGTTCGCGGTAAAATCTCGGAGTGACGCGAAAACGCGAAGATTTCGCCACCATAAAAACACCAAACTTCACGCGTCTTCACATTAAAATCATTCCAAAACACGGTCAACTGACGCTATAGATATTCAATGGCAGACGACTTTAGCACTGGTACTTTGAGGAAGCTCTTCTCTCAGAAGGAGATGTGGCTTGCTCTATCGCCGATCACCCTTCAAGTGCTTAACATCAAAGTGATTGCCAATGAGGCAGGTAACAGACTTCGTCTTATTCTATCGGATGGCGTCTACTCCACGCAAGCGGTTATCAGACCAGAAGCTGTGAAGTATTGTGAGGACAACGGACTGAAAAAGTCGTCGATAGTGACCCTTGAGGTTTATGAGATTGAGAGAATGGGTAAGGACAACAAGCACGTTATCATTATCAGTGACTTGCTGATCAAGCAGCAGAGTGCCAGTAAAGTTGGTGGAAAAGCGGAGTCCCTGGATGAATACTTCGTCAACCACCCAGAGGAGGACTTGTACCAGGGAAGTGATGATGTTACACCTGTTCCAGAGAGTGGAAACGCTACACCAGCGCCACCAGTTGTGAAGGTTCCACAGCAGCAGCAGCAACAGAAAAAACCATCGATGAACAAACAAAACAAGCCAGCCAATATGTACAACTTGGATCAGCTTTCACCATACCAAAACAGCTGGACGATCAAAGTTAGAGTGTCATACAAAGGTGACATGAGAACTTGGTCAAATCAAAAGGGTGAAGGTAAATGCTTCAGTGTCAACTTTATGGATAAGACCGATGAAATCAGAGGTACCGCATTTAATGACAACGCTGATAAGTTCTACAACTTGCTACAAGAAGGTAAAGTTTACTTGGTATCTAAGGCTAGAATCCAACCTTCAAAGCCACAATTTAGTAACTTGAGTCATCCATATGAGTTGTCTCTGGATAGAGACACAGAAATCGAGGAATGCTTTGACAATGAGGGTGTTCCAAAGATCAACTACAAGTTTGTCAAGTTGAACAAAGTTCAAGATCTTGAGGCTGATTCCATCATCGACGTTGTTGGAGTGATTAAGGAGGTGAACCCAGCATTCCAAATCACCTCTAAGGCTGGCCGTTCCTACGATCGCCGTGATGTTATCATCGTTGATGACTCTCAGTTTGCGCTTTCTGTTGGCCTTTGGAATACAGCTGCCTTGGAGTTTGACATTCCAGAAGGCTCAGTCATTGCTATCAAAGGTGCCAAAGTTTCAGACTTCAACGGTAAGACGTTATCAATGACGCCATCTGGTACCATCAGTGCCAACCCAGATACTCCAGAGGCTTATGCTATCAAGGGTTGGTACGACGCACAAGGCCGTAATGGTGAGTTCCAAAGCTTGAAGAGTGAAATGACTGCTAGGAAGACCTCCATCGACGACCGTAAGTTGATCTTGGAAGCGCAAACTGAAGAAATCGGTATGGGTGACAAACCAGAGTACTTTGCTATCAAGGCGAGTGTCAACTTCGTCAAGACTGACAATTTCAGTTATCCAGCTTGTTCTTCAGATGGTTGCAATAGAAAGGTTATCGAGCAGCATGATGGTACTTGGAGATGTGAAAAGTGTGACATTAACCACGCTGTTCCGTTGTACAGATACATTTTGACAACCTCTGTTTTGGACCAATCTGGTCAATTATGGTTGACTATGTTTGAAGACCAGGGTAAACAATTCCTTGGAGTCAGTGCAAATGATCTTGTCAAGTACAAAGAGGAGGATAACACTAAGTTTACCCAGATTGTCAGTGCGGTGCAAATGAAGGAGTTTGAGTTCAGAATCAGAGCAAGACAGGATAACTATAACGGTCAGACAAGGATCAGATACAATGCAGTTGGTATTAATAAGATCGAATATGGTCAGGAAGCGGAGTATTTGACTGCCAAGTTTGACAAATTATTGGCCTGAGATCAGGGTGTTGTGGATTCAAGTTTATAGGTCTTTATCTTTATATGTTCAATTTTACCCAAAAAGTTGTAGTGTTTGTTTGTCCTTCGGACTTTCCGTTTCCCAGCCTGTAAACTCCCAAAGAGAGTCTTTCAGATTAGTTTCGCATATTGAATAATAGAACAAATTCAAAAAATGTCACGTATAACTACGACTGGGTTCCCGTGGTGTTACCCGGCTCTTAGAGCAGGGCACCCTTCCGGAACCCTCGGTCTCGGGTCGTGGCCCCACTTCTTCTACATAGACCCTAATCAATACACTGCTCAATGTTAGAGACAATCTAGGTTGGAGATTATAGAAGAAACTATATTAACGTATTATTTAACCGATTAGGTTTGTCAAAAGGAATAAATTTGGTTATTTTGAATTATTTATGAGCTTTTGCAAAAATGGATATCTCATCTTTTTTTTGGGAAATCTAATCAAAGAGGAGAGATCTTAAATATACTTGATTTCGAAGTCAAAAATTGGTAAAACTCTAAAAAATAACATCTAAATGAGTTTCTATTATGCTGCTCAAGAGGAAAAGAAGTTAGAGATTTGAGAAAGAAGCTTTTAGAAGGGTTTATGTGGATGTCCATGTACAAGTTTTTGAGATTCTGCGTTATTGAAATCTTGCGAAGGCCAGAGGGGGTGCAAACTGCAGAAGTGACTCTAGCCAAGCACCACCACCAACTAGAAGAAAGGCTCGTGAACGCCACTGAAGTTGGCAACAGCCAGTACAGTTTAAGGGTGGTTGGTATGACTATGAGTCCCTACCAGCCACCTATCAGACATAGAGATTATAGGCCGCCCCAAAAGTAGTGAATCCGCCACTCCCCTTACTGATTGCCTTACACGCCATTTTGACGCGTCAAAGCCGTATCCTGGTGCTGGGGGTGAAGGGGGAAAACCTGAGACTCTGGTATATAAGCAGTGAGCATAGTGGGAAAATAGTGGGAAAATCGCCACAACGTTTTCCTATAGATGAAAGCACTTACTACATATGTTGCTATGAAAAACTACAGCGGTACTACTCAACCCCTAGTATTCCCGTTAAAAGTCAAAAATGTAAAGACAAAATTATTTGGATATGTGGTCAAGGGTGTAAAACGAGGCGGTGATGTTTGCATTTTTTAATTCCGGCCCGCCTTCTAGAACTTTTTTTCAAGATCCAAGGCAGGCCGCTTCTTTCGCGTTGACCCTAGAAGTGGACAGTAAGAGTGGGTCCACCTCCGATCTTGGCCATAATCCTATACTGTGTACGGAGGGGATCTCCTGGGGATTACACGAAACCATCCTTGAAGAAACAGTGAAAGGAAAAGAAGGAGGAGATGCTAAATAGTCGGCTTCTCTGCAAAGATATCTTGAATATATCCCCCTCCCCAATCCCCTTGCTGTTCGCTCATATATTCATTATCAGACCGATTCAAAAGCACCAGGTGTGCACCATCGATCATGTTTTACGGTCTAAGGCGCCAAAGACGCACAAAATCGAAGAATAATACACTTCTACATGCTCAAAACCCGAAAAGTACGCCTGTTTATACCATGCTTTAGCGGGTCATGGGTTGCATACATTTGACTTTTTTATTTTTTGGACGGAACTGCTCTGAAGCGACAGATGGGCTACAAAAACTTCACCGAAGGAAATGCCACAGCTCGGCGCTTTTGATTGATCTGTTGTTGTTTGGGTCACACTCACAGAGGATATTATATTCACACTCAGAATGGGGCTAATAGTGCAATGGTCAATACCACAACTAAGTTTCCACTATTTGCTGGGAAAAGGCATGGCATGAGGGCATGTCATATCTACCCCACTGTAGCCTCCGATGGGATGGAGAAGTTAACTCTGCAGGGTCGATATAAAAAATTTCTCAAGTTTCTTTTGGCTTACTGGGGAGGCCCAGATCCCGCTAATCCATGCACGACAGGACAATTTTAGAAGCTGAGGCCAAATTTAGATGCAGCCTTATGCACAGAAGTCTGTAGATTTGATCTAGCGAACGCTGCCTCGAAAAAAGCAATCTCATGAAGTATACTCTCGTCTTTCCCTCTTTACTGGGGGGATATAATATACATGGGGAGATCTGGAGCACAAATTTGGGAACTACAGCGTGCTCGTTTTTGCTTCGAGGTAAAGAGTGCATGGGACGTCATTTACTGTGGCACAGCTATGCTTGATTTGAGAGATTCTTCAACTCTATTAATATATATTGTGTATGTGAAATGAGAAATATCTGTTAAGGTTCACTTGTTTGAGGCATCTAGCTATGGACAGAGGATTAAATTGATGTTCTTTTAGATGGCCCACTCAGTGTGATACCATGTTATGTTAAAGTAGCAGTTTCACCCATGTATATGTTAAGCTTTGAATAATGAAAAATGAAACTATTCAGAAGTGCAGCGAATAGCACGAACGCAGTATACAGAGGCAGCGATCTAACACACACAAATCCTTCTGAAATTCGAGACTTCGATCCGCTCCTACCGCCGATTCTCTCGTAAACCAACTTGGTCACTCCTAAAACGGTTTCAATGCGTCAATAGTCGCATGAGCTTGCATTCAGAGAGAGAGAGGGAGAGACCGGGTGACCATTTCGCAGACATTTATGCGTCCACCAACTGTTCAATCACGCTATAGTGCATGAGCGAGCCCTTTAAAGTCTAGGCTGTAGTGATGGAGTACTCGCGAACAGGAGTGAAGGAGACTCTAGGGTATCAACCCATTCAAGCTCGATGCTGAAGAGGCATCTACATAACACTAATATCATGCATTGTATACACACACAAGATGGTCATCACATGTGTAGAGTCACCAAGGGCGCTTAGCAAAGCAGATTCTATTGCCGATAAAGTCTAGATTATTCCGCATGTCCGCCGTCTTTTGCTTACTTCCCATATCTCGGCGGATGTGTAAGAGTCGTTAAGGCGTGTTCATGTATACGCAAATACGCACCTCGGTACATCAAGGCTGTCCATGCACTTGAGATCGCCGTCTACGACTCGAGACAGACACCACCAACGCAATATAAACAGAGTGTGGTCCCCCGTCTCGTTCATTTGAAACTGTTGCACTAAGCCTTTTCTGTATACCCAACTTGTAAACCAACACAAGCTAAAGCTATTGGTAAAGAGCATCTATCCGACACATTTGTTTCTACACTCATCTTGTTCATTTCCGCCCAAAGAGAGAAATCTACCACAAATAGTTTTTTTCACCCCCCTGTTTGGCCGAAATTTTTTTCACGATGAAAGTAACAAGCGCCTTGTTATTGCTAGCTTCAGCTGCGAGTACCGCTTGGGCTAGCTCATCAGCTCAATGCCAGGCTCAAGCAGAGTGCACCAATTTGAACTTCAATTACCATGCTAAGAATTCAAACATGCCACCGGCAGAGATCTCTGTCTCCGATGTCTATTGGGTCGGCGGCAACAATTATCAGGTTACCATCAACTTTGCCTCGGATAAGACAACGATGTCTTTGTTTTCTTTGAGTGAACTGAAGATCATTGGCAATATCCAGAAGGTGCTATACTCCAACAACATGAAGATCTACAACATTGATGACCCAAGCAGCTGGTCTACTACAGTTTCCGTGAGCATTTCCCCAGATGGTAATGGTAAGGCTGTGATGCCGCAATTCCAGATCCAATACGACTGGTGTTCTGCTGGTGTCACTGACAAGAGTGAATGTTCCAGCTGGACATACGCTGACTCCTACGATTACATCACTGGTTGTAACAACTACGATAATAATGGAAATTCCCAGACAGACTCCCCTTCCTATTACTGGATTGCTTCATGCGGTACCAACAAGGCTGGCACTTCTTCTACAACTACTCTTGCCGCTGCCGGTACCACTGTTACTATTAATACTACTACTACAAAGCCATCAACTACTTCCACGTCCAGCACTACTTCCGTCGCCAAGTCCTCTGAGAATGCTGGTGGATGTACCACTTACTCTACTGTGAGTGCTTATGGCCAGTGTGGTGGTGTGAACTACCCAGGTTGTTTCACCTGTACCAGTGGCTACTACTGCAACAGTGCCAACGAGTACTACTACCAGTGTACACCAGGGTCCAATCCGAATGCAGCAGCAGCAGCAGCTACCACTACCAGCACTACTTCCGTCGCCAAGTCCTCTGAGAATGCTGGTGGATGTACCACTTACTCTACTGTGAGTGCTTATGGCCAGTGTGGTGGTG
>JAJMLK010000340.1:0-11419 GCA_030564145.1 Williopsis takata
ATCACTCTCCCCTCCCTCGGAAACAGAGAAGGGCCCAGCACTTCCGAGGCCGCGAACTTGTCACGTGATAGAGCCCGGGTGCCTTGTTTTTGCTGTTTCTGGATTGGTAAGGGGCAGCATCGCCTGTGATTGGTGCCAAAGGCGCGCCTGCAGGCAGGTAGGGCAGGTAGGGCAGGGGAGGGGATACAAACTTCTCTCTTCACTACGAATTATTACGGGATGATTTAAAGGATTTTTCAAGACATGATTCTATGGTGATGTTACACAAACGAGAGATTAGTTCCTTTGAGATCTTTGTCATTCATTTGATTCTTTTGCAAACATTTTATATGTATCTTTTGTAAACATTTAGAACAGTGTGTGATTGGTTCAAGAAAATAATAACCAAAAGAGACTACGGAATAGTCAAGGTAAAGATAAATATCCCTTTTATAAATCACGAATTGAAATAAATCAGTAGCTCATTCTCCAGCAATGAGCTCTCTCTCTTCGAATCGACAAACTTCCAATACAGAGCCCTGTTCTTAGCTCTCCAATAAGGACCAGTGGCTCTCATAACGAGGAATGTACCGTTGCAGAAGAAGAGGATACATGCACAGGAGATGAAAGCGTTCTTCAACCCCATGTTAACAACCCAGTCAGTAAGACCATAAGAACAGGCAAAAGACATCAAGTTTCTGATGACAATGACAACAACCATGGCTTCACAGTCCAGTTCGTGGTAACAGTCAGAACAGTAGGTTACATTCCAAAGATACCACAACCGCCGAGAACACCCATAGATATCACGAGCAATGCCCAGTGCTTTCCGTAATATGCACCAATACCCCATCCAATAGCAGCCAGAAATCCAAGAACCATGTAAACTGTGAGGACCCAAAGTCTGTCCTCAGGAATTGACAAACCTTGCGGGCCGTGTCTTTGCAATTCTCACCTTGAGCCAATCGGAGAAATATCCTGAGAAGAAGAAGAAGATAAAAGAAAAGACGGTTGGTGAAATGTATGCCAAACCAACCTCATCTGGGGTGAAATTATACGGTTCGGCAGCCAAGATCATACTTGCAGTGGCGTTCAACAAGTTGAACCAAACAAGGGAAGAGCCATATAGGAATCCACTCCAAAGAACAGGAGGGAACATGGCCATTTTAAACGGACCAAGAATGAGATATGGCAAGAGAAACTTATCCTTAACACCACCGGTTAATGACAATTTCTGGGCCCATGTTTTGGTGGAAACTTGGGAATATTCAACCTCTTCCGAGCTCTCGTTGAAGTCCTCGTTGATATCACCCAATCTCTCTTCAATGGTCTGATGAGATAAGACGGCATGGACCTTCCTCTCCTCGTCAGCATCATCAACGCTTTCCGTCGTCATTTCGACAGATGTGATGGTCTCGAGGATCTTCTTTGGGTTGACTTTTCTGTTGTAGTTGGTTTCTTCCATAAAGAAGAACAGGAGAACAAAACATACAGCGCCCCAAATGGAACAAAGATACATGACCCATCTCCAGCCAATTCCACCAGTGATGAATCCAGCCACCAATGGAGCCAGATAGTTGGAGCCCAAGAGGGCAAGGGCATAGATTCCCATGCCAAGAGCTCTTTCATGCTCAAAGAAGATGTCAGACACAGAGATTTCACAAAGAGATTCGATCGGGGCGCCAACAAAGCCCTGGAGGATCTTTGATCCAATCCACTCAGAGTTTGACTTTGAGTACGGAGCCCATATCATGATAAAGATGGTTGCAAAGACACTGAATAGGTAAACGGGTCTCTTACCGTACTGCAGGGCCAAAGGTTGGAACACAATACATCCCAAACCCAAGAATAAGAACATGTAACCGGTACCAGCGTTCAGTTGCGATAGAGTTATGTCTGTCTCTTCGGTAATGTTTGTCAGGACAGAGTAGATGGCAGCGGTTGGCACCCCGACACCGAAAGTGTACACCACCATACAGAGTACACTGAGCCATTTACGACGAGGAGACCAGTTCAAAGGGTCATCAGGGTCATCCGATGGTGTTGGGATCAACACGATGTTTTTGTTCTTCTCTGAGTGACGAGCAGCAATATGTCCATCCATATCAACCAAGTTGGTATTACCCGGAATGGCGTCAAAGTTGATCTTGTGGTTTCCCATTTTGTTTCAATTGTATTACAAGTGGGTATAATGTGTGGATTTGATCAATTTGGGAGAATAGGTGGTGATAAAATAGCTTCTCTGCTGTCTATATATCGATATGTGAATACGGCATTGTGCGGTTTCCTCTTTTGGTTATACTCTATCAAAAGAGAACACAACATAGTTCTTTTCTTTGACTTTTACTGACAGCGATAAGGGATAGATTATCGGTGTCTGTACGACATCTATTACATATCGACATTTGTAGATCACAAAAATCCCCAAATGCATAAATAGATGCTCCATCTTTTGTTTCATTTGGTCCTCCCCTCACCCTCTTCTCTTCATGAACAAAGTTGAGCTGCGTCGGATGCAGCTCCTACAGTTCCCTTTTGGGTTATCAGTGCGCCTGTCTCAAAACTTCCCAATGGGGAAGCACCCTGCGAAGAGCGAATGCAGGGATCTTCAACAAAGCATAGAGCCAAGGAGCGATAACAACCATATATCTGCTCTACAGTTTCTATGAGTTCTATTGGTCATTCTCTACTCTTTATCATCTACTCAGTATATCTCTCTCTCTACATGCCCTTTTACCATTATAAGAAATTAATTCCCTAGATATTCATCTGACACAAAAGTTCTGGGTGTAACAAGGTGTCAAGTCCTCTTACCTCGCTTGTTATCCGACGTTTACTTTGCATACCCCAGCTAGCCTCCATCACGTCCACGACACTACCAATGACCATGTACCATTTCCGCTGCAGTGAACAAGGCGTTCGTTATCATTTCACGATGATCGTCACTCAAGGCTGCGAGGCCAGCGATAAACATTGCCCAAGTTAGGATGCAGTGCACTGGGGATACTGGTGATATCTGTGAAAGTCTATTGGTTATGTGCTCAACATTCTTCTTAACCTCCTCATCGTGTGCTGATAATGTTGGATTTAACACCTTCCGCAGCAAAATCTTTGCAGCCTTCATCACAATATCGGCAACCAGGATGGAGTCTTTCAGATTTGCATACTTCACCTCATCTAGGCGAATCTCTGGTGGTATCACTGGAGGTGGTTGGATACTGGCAATCTCCAAAAGTCTCTTAGCACAGTTTAACGACCAGGTGCTCTCTTTGTTTCTCAGCAAATATGAAGCCTTGGCAGCAAGCTCAAACGAATCAAAAGCAGCACCCACTACTGGATTATTCATCCATACAACATCACAGCTGAATAAGGGTGCTGTAACATAAGATTTCAAAGTTTTGAACACCTCGAATGGATTCGGCAAGGCATCGGTATCATCTGCAACCAGCACAGAGACCGAAAAGTTGTATATGAAACTCTCAATGAACATTCTTTCAAACTGTCTATCAAACATTTTTGGATGTCTTGACTCGTACCCAATAAGACTGTTCTCAATCTCCATATTCAAGTTATCAGTGGTGAAATGTTGGAATGCGAAATCTCTTGGGGGATCAAGGCCAAAAGTCTGTTCACCTGAGGCGCGTAATTTGTGTCTTTCGACTTTTGATTTGATCAGCTTGTAAGAGTTCTTCAAGTTCCTTATACTCACTTTGCTATCACAGTTCCATGTGATTTTTGAGCCAAGGCAAAGCATTTGGAAAGCAGCTCCGACCCATGCTTCATCTTTGGTGGCAATAGCCCGAGTTCCCAAATATTTCATCAAATAACTGACAGCGTTTCGATATTTGTGGAAACTCAGCTCTGTCAAACTAGGATTTGACCAACTTAAGAAGGAGCAGCCACATGCCTCGGCAACTGTTTGTATCGCTTCGTTTGTTTGAATTAGAGGAGTGAAAGTCGCAGTGGTCGTTAACAAAGGATGGGTTTACTGTGGTCCAACTGATGTAATAAAGCCATTCACACACGCAGATAGGAAGACTTGACTTTGACTTGGGTATAGCATCTGCGGCAAGGTCAGCTCTTCCATCAAGAAATTTTGTAATGATTCATTATCCGTAGTGGTGGTCAATGTGTTGCAGCTCTCTGGGTCAAGGGTTTGATAATTATCAGGGGATGGTGATCTGATATTTGCCAGTAACAGAGGCAGCTCTGACAGGTGTGGAGTGGCTGGAGTTATCAACTCACAGTCAAAAGATATTGGTTTTGTGTCTTCTTTTTTATCACTCTCTTCCAAAAAGGTGTATTGTACCACCTCTAATACATGGCCTGCCTTCTTAGAGACTGGTGCTGGTATTTTGTATTCTTTAGGCAACTTCTCTTTCCCTTGTGGCCAGATGCATTCAATACATTTGTTCATACAACTTGAGCGCGATGGTCTGTTCTTGTCACATTTTTTTTTCCTCTTTCTACCTATTGGGCATGTTAATATCTGAAATTTTGCCATCTCCGCTAAAGACTCACAGTTGAAGCACCCAGCTCGAGATCTCTTCACCTTTGCTCTCCCACCTTGGGGCTTAGGAACCACCGATTCGAACTTTAGAACCATCTGGTAGGCCTTCTCTGGTAAAAGGGTAGATGTCATAGCTCTTGAGTCCATACAATTACATCTGGTGCTGTATCGTTGGTGGTTATGGTTGTGTTTTCAGAGGGGATGTACATTTTTGAACAGAACGTACAACGTTCCCGATGAGCACAAAGAACGAATCCCATTCTGTAATTTACCTGGGTATTCCCAGCTCTATGCATACATATTCTCATATTTACGCAAAAAAAGAGATACAGTTCTTCGGTTCTTATCTCTGGGGACTGTGGGAGATTGGAGAGGGGGGGAGGTACAGGCGGGGTAATTTTTATTTTAACCCTGGCGACTTGGAAGAAGATCCTTTTTCTTACCCCCTGTTGTTACAAAAAAAAAAGAAGAGTGTGTGTGTGTGTGTGTGATAATTGTTAATATGTGCGATTCATGTTACATATAACAGTGCTGTTCTCGTACCCACTCAATCATTCGGTCTTGCCGTATAAAACTCCTCTCCTGAATTGGAACGAAATCGGCGAAATTGCAGATAAGATAGTACATTGGTAAGCGCACTCAGGAGAACGGTAACCTTTCCCAATGCGGTAAGCTTTTGCCTAAGCGCTCGAGTGGTGGCCTATCTCAGAAATATTAATACGGGTGGGAGGTGAATGCTGATATTGGAGCCGCTTAAATGTTCAGATTATGACATTTTACTGTCGCTAGAGGGGCCCTAATGGCATATAACTTCTCCTCCCGCTCCTTCGCAAAGCCTTCTGTCGATAAGGCAGCATAGAGCCACCAATGATTATCTTGTATCCTAATGCAAACGGGTAATCAGGACGAGGAAAGACACAATCTCGCTTCAGTTTGGCGATTCTCCTCTTTTGGGGGTTGCCACTAAGGTTCACTTCAGGTTCGCTTCGCCCAGCTGTGGATTATAAATTAGTGGTTAGTTGCAACTCTCATCGGTATCTTCACAGTTGAATGAGATTACATAAACCACAGCACTTTTTTCAAAAATCACAATGGCCTCTGCAAAAGTCTTCATCGACCATTCGGCCGAGCGTCTCATCACACCAGATATCTCTCATTACAAAGGTGATCCAGAATTGTTTGAAAAGGAATGGGTTCCTTTGATCAAAGAATACATTGAGGCCCGTGACGATGCTATCCCAGAAGAATACCTCGCTCCTCAAGAATTGCTCCCAGAGGGTGACATCGAAACAGCCGACTTCGATGCTACGGGGATCCCAGCAAAGGTTCTAGACCCAGAGTCATTGGCTATCACTGAACTTACTGCTACTGAAATTGCGCAAAAGATCTTTAACAAGGAACTCACTGCTGTTGAAACCATTACTGCTTTTATCAAGAGAGCTTCTATTGCTCAACAATTCACCAACTGTGCGATGGAGATTATCTTCGACGATGGTTTGAAAAGGGCTAAAGAGCTTGATGAGTACTATAAAAAGACAGGGAAGGTTATTGGTCCCCTTCATGGTGTCCCATTGTCGTTGAAAGAACACTATAACTATGCTGGTCGTGTTACTCATGGTGGTTTTGTTTCTGCTTTGAAGGATGTCACTCCGGAGTTTTCGGTCACCAACCAAATCCTCCACGATCTCGGTGCAGTCTTCTACATCAGAACAACTGAACCACAATGTCTGATGCATCTGTGCTCCCTAAACAACATCAGTGGACGTACAAGAAACCCCCACAAACTCTCCATGTCACCAGGTGGCTCCACTTCTGGTGAAGGCGCCTTGATTGGAATGAAGGGTTCCCCATTGGGACTTGGTTCCGACATCGGTGGTTCTATTCGTACCCCGTGTGCTTTTAACGGTATCTGGGGTCTCAAGCCATCCAATAAGAGAATTTCCATGGCTGGCTGTCTTGCACCGGCTACTGATACTTACAACGAGATGATTGGCTGTTCTTTGGGTCCAATCGCAAACTCTCCAGAAGATCTGGAGCTGTTCATGAAGGTTTACCTTTCCAAGTCGCCGTGGACTAAGGACCAGATTTGTATCCCAGTTCCATGGAGATCTGTCTCTACTCCAAAAGCATCTAATTTGACTATTGGTATTTGTTATGACGATGGTGTTGTCAAGCCACATCCACCAATTCTCCGTGCCTTGAAACACGTTGAGGAGAAATTGAGGGCTGCTGGTGTCAATGTTGTCACCTGGGAACCACATAAAGTGTATGAAGCAGCCGAGGTTGCCAGTGCTTGTTACACTGCCGATGGTAACTACGCTGCTATCAACAGACTGGCTGCCTCTGGTGAGCCTGTTGTGCCACTTTCGAGCCACTTCTTGCAAATGGGTAAAGGTGATAAGGGCCTCACCACACTCGAACAACACTTTTACACAGCAACCAGAGAGAGCCTGCGCCAGGATTACTTGGATCTGTTCAACGCTAGAGGTGTGGATTTCGTTATCGCTCCAACCTATGTCGGCGTGGCACCAAAACCATCCACCGTGAAGTACTGGGGCTACACCTCTTTGTGGAATATTCTCGACTTGACATGTGTGACTTTCCCAACTGGTGTCAAGGCCTCTAAAGATCTTGATCCTGGGGACAAGGACTACGAGCCAAGAAACGAATACGAGGCTTATGAGTATGGCTTGTACGATGCAGATAAGTCCGATGGTCTGCCAGTTGGTTTGACATTGATTGGTAGACGTTACACTGAGGAAGAAGCCTTGAAGGCATCCCTTGTTCTGCGTGATGCTCTTGCTGCTTGAAAAAAAAAATTAATATGAAAAAGATTCACGTTCTAAAATTGTAATACTCCTTATAATCTGTTCTCATGCATAACTCAATCACCTTTGGATGACACAACACACAGAGAGGGAATATTGAGTGGATCAAGTGGGCTCTCCTTTTCTTAGGCTGTCACGCTGGTTCCTCGCTCTCGCGCCTTAACCGTGACCATTATGTCCATTACTTAATCTCTGTTGATCAGTCACTTAGGAGATGTCTGGCGCTTCTCCTTTCATGCTTCAGTATAAGAAAGAATGGGAGTCACAAGTCAGATTCAGCGATCAGAGCAATGCAATCACGTAGAGGATGTGGGCCAGAACCTTCCCAGTCGCAGAAGAAGAATCAGTCACAGAATAATCCAAACCGCCGTACGAGACGCAGTTCCAACCGAGGTGGCAAGTACAGACGGGCTTCCCAATCATATCAAATACCATTGGCACCAAAGACCGAAAGTGATTGCAATGAGGGATGTGAGTCTGCCGTTATCAGCGATGAGGAGATGAACCATACAAGTCATCCAACGGAGAATGGGCTTCTGAGACAGTTCTCCTTATACTCTAGCTCCGCCAGTCCTGATCAATCAAGAACAATAGGCGAGAGTATTTGCAATCTCTTCAAGCTTTCTGATGGTATTGCGAAGCAAGATGTTCAACCTCAGGGTTTGCCAGCATGTTGTTTTAAAGTCATGAGCGATACCAAGGGAAGTTCAATTCAGAGCTTTCAAGTTGTACAAGTGATTGGCTTGGGCATAAGACTCAGAGAACTAATCGCAGAATTGGGCTAGTCTGCATGACAGTTTTAATCCTTTCCTTTTGAAAGAAGCGAATCTTAGAGCATTTACAGGATCGTCCCTTTAGGGTTATTGCTCTGCGTTCTTCCAGTTGCTAATATACACAATTCTAGTAATTTTACATCTCATATCGTAATCAGTTACCATATACTGCACTTTAATGACTTCTACTGGTAGCTAGAAGTTTTTTTTTTTCCTAGTGTAAGTGTTCAATTATACGTTATAAACAGTATAAACAGTTCGAATTCCAATTCAGCAATTCTTATGTGGTTCTAGTGTTCCTAGTTGTTCAAAATCCTCAATTCACTAATATCGTACTTTTAGTGTCCATCTGTTGAACCGTAAAAACTGCATTTTTATAAGAAGCCGTTATAGTATAGTGGTTAGTACAGGTCGTTGTGGCCGACCAGACCCAGGTTCGATTCCAGGTAACGGCACATTTTTTTTGCATTTTGAAACTATTTTGGATCATCTGATGAGATGAGTTGGCATGTGACAAAATTCCCTGTTTCTTTTTGCATGTAGTGAACATGATAGCCCCTTAAGTCTCCCCAACTATAGACTTACAACTTTTTTTTGGCCAAATCGCGTAATGTAGAACTCCTCCGTAAACCGGTTAATATTGGTGGGACGGATCAGTCAGTTAATTACCGGTGTTATGCGAGGCTGTACGATAAAAGATACGGGAAGCGAAAATATTCAACCTCGAGAAAACAAAAGCGCAGCTCATCGCTTTAAGACCCTAGCAATCCGCCTTCGCACTGCTACAGAAACATCACATGGGTAGAAGTTCGCTTGAACAGTTTGATCTCTGTCTTCAGGGGCTTCACGTCATAGCGTGTCTTCTAGTGCTGCTCGCAAAGTTCCATTCACAGCTCTCAGGCTTTTTGAAGTACGGCAAGACACTCACTATTGATACAGATGAACAAGATGACCAAGAAACACACGCCAACTTTTTACTCCGGTTTGCCCTCGATCTGAGGGTGCCAAAGATCTGGTTCTTCCACTTCTATGTCCTGTCTCTGGTTCTGGCCACCGTGGGCTTTGTTGTTACTCACACAAGACTCGTAACAAAGGACACATCGCATCCATTCACCATACCGGATTTTCAAAATGTGGGTACTATCCCCTTAGAAATTTCGAGGCTCACATGCTTCCTCATCATGGGACATTCCGCTAGAAGGTTTTTTGAGACTCTCTGGGTTTTCAACTATAGAAAGTCATCCAAGATGAACATCTCCCATTATCTCGTTGGTGTCTTCTTCTACACGTCTCTGAACTTGCAGTTGTTCTTGAACACTGATTTTAAGGCTACAAAGGCTGCTTCGCCGCATGATTCACTTCTTCTCGTGTTTCTACTGCTGTTCCTCATTGCTTCAACTGACCAATTCTTTAACCATGCTCATCTTTCTAGAGTGAAGAAATACAAAGTTCCTCGTTATGGCTTGTTCAAGTACCTGTGCTGCGCACATTATTTTGACGAAATTCTTATTTATGTTGCTATATTTGGAATTTTGAGGACTACGACTTCCTTCTTGAGTCTCCTGTTTGTCGTGGTAAACTTATCCATATCGGCTATTGAGACAATGAACTTCTACAAAAAAAAAGAGGATGGCAAAATTCCCAAGTGGGCCATCATTCCATTTCTGATTTGATTTTTATTTGTTTTTTTTTTTTTTTTATTTTTACTAATGTTATCCAATTTTTTTTTTTAAAAAAAAAATTAGTTGATCTATATGTATGGCCATTTGGGGTGCTTTCATTCCGCGTACTTTTTAAACACCAGAGAGGTGTTGATACCACCAAATCCAAAACTGTTTGACATTGCATAGTTGATTTCCTTCTTAAGTGGTGTTGGACCGACAAAGTTCAGGTCGAAAGGCTTGCCGTCGGTGTTAACGTCCGGTTCTTCCAAGTTTCTATTTTGTGGACACACTTGATCCTTGATGGCCATTGTGGTGAAGATTGCCTCAACTGCACCAGCAGCACCAAGTAAATGACCTGTAGAGCCCTTAGTTGAAGAAATGTGGAAGTGTTTGTTACTTCCCAACATGGTTGTCATGGCCCTACACTCAATAACATCACCCATGGATGTAGATGTCGCATGAGCATTCACGTAGTCAATTTTGTCGACATCAGTACCTCTCAGAGCAAGCTTCATGGCTCTGATGGCACCGCTACCATTTGGATCTGGTGCTGTCATGTGGTAACCATCACCAGAGAGACCATAACCAACAATCTCGGCGTAGATCTGGGCACCTCTCTTCTTTGCATGTTCCAGTTCTTCCAAGATCAAGATACCACAACCTTCACTGAGAACAAAACCATCTCTTGCTTTGTCAAAGGGTCTAGAAGCCTTTTGTGGATCGCCAGAACTTGTGGACAACGACTTGGCTCTGGCAAATCCAGCAAGAACCATTGGAAGAACACCATTCTCCGTTGCACCGGCAACCATCACCTGAGCAAAGTCATCCTTGATGAAACGATAGGCATCACCAATAGCATGGTTACCTGTAGCACATGCCGTTGAGACGGTGTGGTTTGGACCTTTGAGTTTGTTGTTCATCGAAACAACTCCGGATGCCATACTAGGAAGGGACTTTGGAACAAACAAAGGTTGGATCTTTCTGTAACCACCTTCGTGGTACCACACAGATTGGTCATACATTTCACGAATGGCACCGATTCCCGTACCTATACACACACCGGTATCCGCTTGGTCCTCCTCGGATGTTGGCGACCATTTCGCATCACCAAGTGCCTCCTTGGTGGCAGCAAGGGCATACTGGGTTAATAGGGCGTAACGTCTAGCCTCCGAAGCTGGGAAGTAGTCATCTGGGTTCCATTTATGCTCTGAAATACTGCCCTGAGGAATCGCACCAACCACTTTTGAAGGAATTGGATCGTACTCAGGTAGGTTCAGCGTTGACGTGGACACAATACCACTCTCGCCCGTAATCAAATTGGCCCAACTCTTCTTGGCACCAACACCCAATGGCGAGACCATTCCCATACCGGTGATCACAACTCTTCTCTGTGCCATTTGTTGTTTTTCGTTGTGTTCCAAAGACCCCTTAGTTTGCCTATGGCGAGTTGAAAAGAGAGAGGGGGGGGAAGGGGAATGTTGTTATTGTTGTTTATCTACTCCCTTTTCCCTCCTCCGAACAAAGGGGGTTTTTTCCCCTAAGTATTGACGTGTGCAAACCCGCGGATGATTGTCTCTTTGTTTTTCCTCCTCCCGGGCTTATATTCCGGCATAAAAAATTCCGTTTTTTGGCAGGGCATTGTTTCTCTAGTTTGGTGGTGGTGGT
>JAJMLK010000342.1:0-11388 GCA_030564145.1 Williopsis takata
GGGGGGGGGGCGACAAAGGACGATAAAAATGGAGGATAAACCTCACAACAACTACAAACGTGCTCAGTCCAAGACTACCGCATCCATGATGTTCAATTGATACCTGAGTGTTTCCTGTCTTTTTTGGGCTAGAGAGAGCCCCATCGCCTAATAGAGGACCTTTTCGACTCCTTGCAATTTCATTCCTGGGCCATGGTTTTTGTGTCAAGTGACACAAAACGGCGTAGAATAGAAACAAAAAAAAAGCTGTGAGCACAATCATACCCCAATATTAACTGATTAAACAGTGCTTTTTAACACAGTGAGATCAGAATGGCGCATGTATTACAGCTGCACAAACCTTATATAACAGTAGGAGACTCCACCAGTTACAATAAGGTCCAGCGAGGAGGAGCAGGAGTATTCCAAAGTGATCTCAAGCCAGGTTATACAGTCTACGACAAGGCAAATTTCTTCGTGGACTCGCGATATGAAGTACAAGCTGTATTGGGGAAAGGCTCATATGGCGTTGTTTGTTCAGCAGTTGATTTTTACCGAAAGGATAACCCTGTACCATTGGCAATTAAGAAGGTGTCAAATATCTTCAATAACATTATCTTGTTGAAGCGGGCAGTAAGGGAGTTGAAGTTGATGAGATTCTTCAAAGGTCATAGAAATATTGTCAGCCTTATAGACTTAGACATTATCTATACACTGCCGTATGATGGCCTCTACTGCTTCCAAGAGATGGCCAATTATGATTTGGCGAGAGTAATTCATTCTTCGGTGCAATTCTCAGAGTTTCACATCCAGAGCTTCTTGTACCAAATATTGTGTGGATTGAAATATATCCACTCTGCAGATGTGATTCATAGGGACTTGAAACCTGGTAATATTCTTGTCACCGCTCAAGGTTGTTTGAAGATCTGCGATTTTGGGTTAGCAAGAGGAATTTCTCCAAAGTACCTGAAGTCTAAACCACAAACTATAACAAACTATGTGGCAACGCGATGGTATAGAGCTCCAGAACTTCTTTTGACCAGGAAAAACTACTCAAAGCTGGTAGATATCTGGGCAGTTGGCTGCATCTTTGCAGAGTTATACGGAAGAAAGCCATTATTCATGGGGAATGATCAGATCCATCAATCAACAGAGATTCTCAAAGTTTTAGGCACACCATCAAGAAAAATCATCCAAAAATTTGGTACAGAAGCAGCTTGGGATTTGTTTGGACCTCCAAACCCACAATTTAAACCAATGGCATGGCAAGACATTTATCCGTTCGCATCTGAAAATGCCCACGACCTCTTATCAAGATTTCTTTGCTGGGATCAGTTTAGTCGTTGTACAGTGGATGAGCTGCTTTCCCATAAATACTTGGAATCCGTCAGAAACCTTGCAGATGAGCCTGTTTCACAAGATGCGTTCGATTTCAACTTTGAGATCACCGCAATCAGTTTGAACGATTATAAAATCTTGATACATGAGGAAGTTGAGATTTTTAAGGCTGATCGGTTGGGCTCCTTGGTGGAGAGTATTGTCTGAGTGTCCCATCGTGCAATGGGATCTTTCATAAAACAAGCTTTATAAACCTAACCAACTCCTAATCCATAGTAGAGATCGCGATTTTCAGAACATTCCGAAGCTGTCTCCATTTTGAGGGAGATGAGCAGCAAAACAATAACAGAGGCGGATTTAATCCGTTGAAACACCAGCCAAAGAGAAATAAAACAACCAGGAAATGGGAGCTCAGCTATCGCTGCTGGCACCAACAGCACCATCAATTGCGGTATCTGCATATGTGGATGTCCTGGATGAAATACAGTACAAGCGCCCCATCGGGAGCTCACGATTCCTGAAGACTGTGAAGGCACAGGATCCAGATGGTGCCATTGTGGTGAAAGTGTTCATTAAACCAAGCGAGGACATCCCCTTGGGACAATGGAAGAAAATTCTACAAGGTTATAGACACCGGCTAAGCGATGTTCCTTCGGCATTGTCATATTCTAAGATTATTGAGACTGACCGTGCTGGCTACCTTATTAGACAGTTCATCAAGACCAATGCCTACGATAGGGTGAGTACCAGACCATTTCTGGAAGATATTGAGAAGAGATGGATAGCTTTCCAGCTTTTGAATACTCTGGGCGAGTGCCACGAGCGTGATGTTGTCCATGGTGATATCAAGACTGAGAATGTACTCGTAACATCTTGGAATTGGGTTTTGCTAAGTGATTTTGCACCGTTCAAACCGATTTATTTACCAGAAGATAACCCAGGAAATTTCTCTTTTTATTTCGACACATCCCAGAGAAGAACCTGTTATTTGGCTCCAGAACGGTTTGTATCCCAGGGTGATGTCATACCACAGAACGATATAGTGACCCATGAAATGGACATATTCAGTCTTGGATGTGTCATTGCGGAGATCTTTCTCGAAGGAGCACCGATATTTACACTCTCGCAGTTGTACAAGTATCGGAAAGGTGAGTTTGAACCAGATTTGTCTGGACTCCGCAATGACCAACTCCGAGAATTGATCACTAGCATGATCCAATTGGATCCTGGAAAGAGGCTTAGTGCTAGGGAATGCTTGGATAAGTACAAGGGTTCCTTGTTCCCCTTAAACTTTTACAATTTTATCTACGAGTATTTCAAGAGCTTCAACGAAGAGATTCCGTACAACTCTGTTGGAAATGTCTACGAGTGTGATTCAAGAATTCATCGACTTTACAACGATTATGACAAGATCGCATACTTTCTTGGATACATATACACCCCCTCTCAAAACAACAAAGAAGATGAAATAAAGATTCAAAGAGGTGAGTTGACACCAATAAGACTCGCATTGCCCGGGGTTCCCAAGAATTACAACCTTGTCTCAACTTCAAAGATCAAGGAAACTGATGATACTTCATTGGTATTGCTCAGTTTCATCTTTACGGCCCTGAGAAACGTTCGCCAAGAAGCATCGAAGATTCAAGCGTTGGAATTGATACTTGCACTATCTGAACGTACGCATGACGAGGGTAAACTGGATAGATGTATTCCTTATGTGATTTCTTTATTGGACGACTCGTCCATCAACGTCCAGTCAAAGGCACTCAAAACCATGACACAAATGCTGCTCCTTGTTGACTCAATTGGTCCAGTCAATGTCTCTCTCTTCACAGATTATATCATCCCAAGGTTATCGAAATTGGTTTCAAGTGGAAGCCCATACCTTAGGATGACATTTGCAATGTGTTTACCGTATTTGGCACAAACAACATTGAAGTTCTATTACATGGGTACAATTCTCAAGAATAACGTTACTGAAAACTTTGTTGATCCAGAGACTGAGAATGGTGGATTGACACACTCTGCGATGTTTGATGTCTCGAAAGAGACACTGTCAGCTGATTTCGAGACTTTTGCCATCTCTATGCTCACGGATATGGATGTGTCTGTGAAAATTGCACTTTTGAGAAATGTCTTGCCTCTCTGTGGATTCTTTGGGAAGGAAAAGACGAATGATTTGATATTGAGCCATCTGATCACTTATTTGAATGACAAGAACCCACAACTGCGAGTGGCTTTTGTTGAGGCTGTAGTTGGCTTGTCAATCTATGTTGGGGCAATCAGTCTAGAACATTACATCCTACCATTACTGGTACAGGCTTTATCTGATCCTGAAGAATTAGTTGTCATCAAAGTATTGCACATTTTTGAAGATTTAGCCAAGTTGGGACTCATTAGAAGGGACTTTATATGGGATCTTCTAGTGACTGTTTCAAAATTATTGCTCCATCCAAACGACTGGATACGACAATCTTCATTGTCGCTGATTGTGACATTCTCTGAATCGCTATCACTTGCAGACCTCTATTGCATGCTCTATCCGATCATCAGGCCATACATCGAGTACGATGTGACTGATTTCACTTGGAATACCCTTTACTCCGTGTGTAAAAGACCGCTTTCGCGTCTTGTATATAACTTGGCATCAACGTGGTCTTTAAGAGCTGAAAAGACACTGTTCTGGAAACAAGTCAAGAGCTCTTTGGTCGACGTGTTTGGTAATAGGGGTCTTGATTTCATGAGCCATCCTGTGTCAAGTTTGAATGGGTCCAAGATCCAATCTTCAGACTCTATCATACATGGTAATTTGGAAATTCCATTGTCATCGGAGGATAAATCATGGGTTGATAGATTAAGATCCTCGGGGTTGAGTGAACAGGAATTATGGAAGATTGCTGATCTGCGTGAGTACATATTTCGAGTTTCCAGAATGAATGCAAGAACTGTCCCCAGAGAGTTCGAGAAAAGTGGACTCCATATTCAAGAACTTGGTGTGCTTCCAAGAAATATCTTTTTTGATGCCAAGGTGCATTCTGAACCATTCACGCAGACTCATATCGAAGATATGTTAAGCTCTACTGATGATCGTCTGAATGGTGTGGACAGTTTGGGTGCCCAAGAAATAGAACCGAGTGACTTAATTGATGACAGAACTGTCTCTATAACTCCAATACCGGTACAGGATGACATGGCGCGCTCGCTTATCCTGGGAAAACCAAAGTCCGTTCCATCAATCATGGCGCAAGAACAGAATGCGTATGGAGAGTTAGAGTCATCGTTCCAAAAGCATAGACGCTCTTCAACCCATGCTCAACGCCTCAAGACTACAAATATCCTGACATCAGTTGTGACAAACAGTTATGCTGGTAAAGATCCATACGTGATCAGATTCTTGAATACCGTGAAACTTGAACCATCGCTGGAGGAGTTTTCTGAGTTTACACAAGCGGAAAAACTACCAGTGCTTGATCTATGCAAATCATGGAATCCAAATGGTGATTTAGTCGCACATTTAAAAGAACATACGACCAGTATCACAGCTGTGGATGTTTCACCTGATCACACCTATTTTGTCACAGGTGACGACTCTGGTATCCTGAAATTGTGGGACACTTCAAGGCTAGAAAGAAATGTGTCCCATTCATCCGTGCTTTCTGTTGAAATGGACAAGCCAATTGTTAAGATCAAGTTCTTACGAAACTTTCACTGCTTTGTTGTCGCTACAAAGGACGGGTCTATCAAGGTGATGTCTGTGAATTTCAACAAACCTAAAAAGTCTTCCCTGGTGGAAGGTGTCACCATCATCCGTGAAATGAAATTGGACGATGGGCAGTACGTCATTGATTTTTCATTTGGGTCAAGAGACCAAAGTCATATGCTATTTGCTGTTACTTCGTTATCTCAGCTAATTTCAATTGATGTGAGGAATATGGATATTGTCTCAAGGCTACAAAACAATCCACTTCATGGAGTCATCACGACATTTACTATGCCACAGGATAACAGCTGGGCAATTGTTGGTACGTCAAAAGGTGTGTTGAGTCTCTGGGATGTCAGATTCCAAATCCATCTGAAGTCATGGCGTTTCAAAGATGGCTTCCCTATTAACAAAGTTTCCATGGGTGCCAATGATTACCATTTGAATCGTAAAAGGGGTCGCTTTGTCACCGTCATAGGCGGATCTGGGGAAACTGATGTTGGGATCTTTGATGTTAGTACGGGATTATTCAGAGAAATCTTTACACGTTCATACGGTGGTAATACCATGGACAAAATGACGCTTTTGGATGTGGACGATACAGCTAGCTCTGATTTATCTTCAGGACTTGACCGTTTCTGCATCTCAAAAGAGAACAAATCTATGACAGCATTGAAGGTATTTGATTCTCAGTTGGAGATGAAACGAAAGTTCTGGGTTTTCACAGCTACCCCATCTTTTGAGCTCTTATTATGGAACATCCACAGTCCTGTTGATTCCAAAGTAGTAGTTGGTACGCAGGAGTCAAAGAGTGCTAGCTCATTCCTTCTTTCTCAGATCAACTCTGCCACAAGAATCGTTGCAGAAAAAGATGTCACAGAGTCTGAAACAGATTCTTCCAAGAAGAAAAAGAAACTCAAAGGTTTGATAAGTGAGGACCAGGAGAACCTCATCAAGAGACATCACGATGTAATCACTGACATCTGTGTATTGTTTAGGCCATATCCAATGCTCTTGTCTGTTGATAGAGCAGGCACTATTAACGTATATAGATGAGCAAAAATAGGTTCGTATTCTAATAGGTGATCTGTAGAATTGTAGCTCCTGGTAAAGCAGCATGATAGCGGATATTTATGGCCCTCTATAAAGCAGAGCATCATATATACATACATACATCAAAACAACATTTCCTGCCCGGAGGAGGCACACAAAATTTAGCAAAAACCAAAAAAACAAACAAAACTGATTTTTTGTCTTTTGGGCTTTTTTGGCGTTTTTTTTTGTGCGACATTTATGGTGGTGTGCACTTGATTTTTTCCCGTATTTTGAGTGTAATATATATAGGTATTTGTTGTCTCGCATACGAAGTTGTATTTACTGAATGCTATTGAATATTATCCTCTGTAATATCGAGTTAAAACGATGCTTTTAGACATATTGTTTGTTATCATTACAAATATATTTACATATATATACGAAAGGTAGTGCATATTCCTAATTAGGAAGTCTAGCCACTCCTCCTCTCGTATAACAACACCGTGCTCCCTTTCCTGAAATCCGAAATGCTCTCTCAAGACCCCCCGGAAGTGAAAACCCCCGGAAGTGAAAATTTTTGCTTTGTCAGAAGTTAAAAATCAGGCCGGGGGGCCTGCCGCTTACAAAACAACAACAACACGTAAACAACAGTCAACAGAGGACTAAAGGGATACATTAAATAGGCAAATGTGAGTTTTTATCATGTCCAGTGTGAAATTATTGGCTCTCTAGGTGTTTTAAGCTTTTTATCAGCGAATTTAGCGCGGTTTGTGGTGAGTTTTTGGTGGTTTGTTTTGATTTGCTCAACCCCAACCCATTAGCTAATCGCTGATGAAGTATCAACTCCTTAGACGTTATCGAGATGGCCGAGCTGTGCCTGTCTGTACGCGGTGACACATTATGTAATTGGCATGGCTCGAGGGTTTACCATGTTGACTTTGATGATGAAGGGGCATCTTTCTGCATCAGTCATCCCCTATTGTCCGAAGACTTTGCTCTCAATACCAATTAATTCCACATCTGGCCCCTTGCTGAATCACCTAGACAGCGGCGGTGGGGACACACACTCTCAACCATGAATACTACTAACAATACGCCAGATGAGCAACAACAGTTACAACTGGGAGGACAAAAAGGCTGGTAAGTCATTCGCTCCGTCTATTTTTTCGACTGATCTCCATATAACTAACCAAAGAATAGCATTGGAGGAGCAAATCGACCCAAGTTTCAGTAGACAACAAGAGGCTTTGTTACAACAGCACTCTCAACAAGAATCATCTGAAGGATTCGATGTTGCTGCTGCTGCTGTTGCCGTCTCTAATGACAACGCTGCCACTGATGCGGCTCAACAGCAAGTGGATTTGAAGGACCAAGTCAACACTGAAACGCCATTGACCCGTCATGGTAGACCACTGACTGATACTAAACGTGCTCATCAGAACAGAGTGGCCCAGAGGGCGTTCAGACAACGTAAGGAGGCTTACATCAAAGAGCTGGAGGAGAAGTCTAAGGAGGTTGACTCCTTGAAGGCTACCATTGAGAGCTTGAAACAGGACAACATGGAACTGAGAGACTATCTTTTGGCTGTTCAGGCGAAGCTGATTGACCAACCTGATGTTCCAGCACCAGCCGCCTTGTACGGAAACAGAGCTGGAAAGAAGGACTAGGTCCCTATCATTGCTAGGTTGTATATTAGGTTAGTTTACGTTGTGGCTTTCCTGGGGTTGAGTTTTTAGGGTTGGCCATCCATATAGGGAACGGATGTCACACTGGTTTGGTTGATTATTCTGGTAACGAGTATTAGTTGTATAATTATAAGAGGATTTTGTATTATTCTGATCAACTAAATTTAGCTGTTTTATGTGTGTCTTTTTTTATTTTTGGCTTCGGGGTTTTGCCTTGCTGGGTGGTTGGCTGGTTGTCCGTGGCGGAGTTTCAAGAACCATCAAGATTGCTACAGCGCACATGCATGAACAACCGTGCATGTTTGTATAAAAAGGTTTGTGGATACCCACAGGCAAAAAAATGGCATCACACACACCTCGCCACCTAGATTGATGGGATATTTTAATAGATTGATATGTTCTTGGTCAATTGGGTTTTGAAGTACATTACACAGCGAGTACGTTATTCATATTTTTGTGTTGCTTTTATGTCTCGGTGGAGGATAGGACATTAACAGCAAGCAGGTGTTTAGAGAGAATAAATGGAACAAGTTTGGCACTGAGGATCCATACTATGAGGAGGTTAGTTTATTTGTGTGGTTATTGAATTTTGCGATAGCGAACTAACAGCAACAGTACCAGGTGGAGCAGGCCAATTTCTTCACTGGCACAAAGGTGAAGACATTGAAGAGACAACGAGAACCTCCAGAGGGGATCAGTTCAAATGATGCTTTAGTGCTGAAGCAGGTGATGAGAAGAGCATACCATTTAGACATGCTCTTCAATGTGTTTGGATATCGTATTGGATGGAGCGGTCTCTTGGGTATAATCCCTGTTGTTGGAGATATCACTGGGGTTGTATTTTCGCTGTTGCTCTTCAAATCAGCACAAAAAGTTGATGGTGGACTCCCACTAATGATTCAGGTTCAGTTCTTGTTCAACATACTGGTGGACTTTATGCTGGGTCTCGTTCCTGTTGTCGGCGACCTGATTGAGGTTATGTACAAGGCCAATTCGAGGAACGCGCTTGTTTTGGAGAAACACCTTGCAGAAAAGGGTCAAATTAATATTGGTAAGCTCTCTGAACGAATTTCCGCCGTATCCACCGAGGAGGGTGCTCCTGATAACGGCTCCATCAAGTCAAGGGCCTCTGCAAAGAAGAGGGATACTAGATCGAACAGTATGTCCAGTTCGTACTCTGTGGGTAAGGATCCTGCACGAGTTGACAACCTAAAACAGCGTAACTTGGTCTTGTGAGTGAGTAGCACAGTATGAGTATAGGCGGGTTTTTAATATACTGAATTTTTCTTACCCTTTGTTTTGGATTAATGGCTTTTGGTTTAGCACTGTACATTTTTCCCCTTTAATTTATTTCCATATTTAGCGATTTCTCCTTAGTTTTCCCATGTTTTCCCAGACCTTTTGTCCAACGGCAACTGGTTTAAGACCACCAACGGGGGTTGTTGTTGTTTACATCATCTTGAAAGGACCAACTTGGGCGCGGTATAAACCATGGATACAGCTGCTACACTAGATCAATATACTCAGGATCTGTCGAATCTTCCCGCGGAGCTACAGTATTTGCTCGCTGAGCTCGGAACTGCCGATGCCAACTTGTACGACAACAGAAAGAGAATGCTACAGAGGGACGCTATCATCCACAAGTTCATCAAGCAGCATGGATCACTCACAAAGAACCCAAAAGAGGGACAGCTGTATCCAAAGATCAAGGAGGACTTTGAAACTATGGAGCAGTTACAACGTGAGAAGACCATTACGGCGAATACGGCGCTATTCCTCACTGCAAAGCACTTGGTGAAATTGGAGGCTGATATGGAAAAGTTGAAAAGTGAAGGACAACTCGTTGTTGAGGACCTGGATGTCGATCTCGATGACGTCTTTCTCTCGAGCAGAACACCTAGTAGGGCGGGCACAGATGCCCTTCTTTCGGGTGACGTACTGAATGGCATTGCTAGCCATGCTACTATTGCTAGTGTTACAGCTAAACAACAGCAGCAACAACAACAACAGCAAAAGAAAGCCTCTAGAAAGCCATCAGTGAAGGCAAGTACACCCTCTTCTGTTGTCGCGATGAGGCAGACAAAGAGACAAAAATTGGATAACTCCAAGACCCCAGAACCTCTGGATAACATGACCACCAACGGTGCGGCCAACTTGAGAATGACAAAGGGTCAGCAGCAATCTTCTAAGGTTGCCGAAACCGAGACCAAGGATGAAGAGAATGAACTGTACTGTTTTTGCCAGCGTGTTTCCTTTGGAGAGATGGTTGGTTGTGATAATGACGACTGTAAGTACGAATGGTTCCATTATGAGTGTGTTGGTTTGAAAGAGCCACCAAAGGGCAAGTGGTTCTGTCCCGACTGTACGGAAAGGTTGAAGAAGGAGAAGAAGAAAAAGAAATGAACTACAAAAAGGATGTTTTTAATGTGCAATGACCCGATTTTTTTTTTCTTGTGATGTAGTTGATGGTTTTAGCAGTATAAACTCAAGGCCCAAATCAACAAACTTTGACCGACAAAGGCATAGAGGAACAAAAAGTAGTTAGAAGACTTGACTGACTTCCCGCTCATCGATTGGGTGTTGATACCTCCAAACAAGTTGAATCTTATGGCTCTCAATTCGAAGAAACCATATGAAACGATCAAATAGATGTAAACCAACCAGTTAAACGGTCTAAATTGAGAAATGTTCTTGATCAGCACTATGAGCAGCAATGGAACAAATTTATAACCCATGTACGCCACCAAATCGTAAAGATTCGAAGAGATACCTAGCATGTAGATACCACCTTTCAATACTGCAAGATCCAACAATAGATAGGCAATGGTCATTGTCCACTGGTTTCCCAATAGTGCTGGTGAGAACTCACCTCTCAAACCGGCAAGCATTGCGGTGAGAATTATATAAGTGACGACTCCCATAAGCGGAATGTAAAAATCTGGGGCATTGGTGTCGTCGTAAGGGAATGCGTATTGGTCTGTGGAGTCATTGTTGTTGTTGTTACCGGATGATTTTCTAAAAGATCTCGCCCAGTTCTTGTTCTTGAAGGGGAAGAGAATCAACAAAAGTTTCTTCATCACGTAGGTGTTTGATACTTTGAAGTAGTACTTGAATGCACCTGTTGGGACGTACTTGTGGAACTCTTGTTCCATGTACTGTGAACCAGCCATCATGGCGTTTTGACCAACTTGAAACGTCATTGCAGCTTTTGGATCGTTAAAGAGGTTCGATGGGTTGAACTGGTTCTGCTGTGGCTGTTGGAATTGGTTCTGTTGGAATTGTCCCTGAGGCTGTTGAAATTGCTGATACTGTGGCTGTTGTTGTTGTTGTTGTTGTTGTTGTTGTTGTTGCATGTTGAACTGTGGTTGGAACTGCTGCTGTGGTTGTGGATGGTGCATTCTTTTCGTCTGTTGTGACTCGTTGTCGCCCATATTGGCATAAGGGTTATACGACATCCTACCAAGAGTGTGCTAATTGACCTTTAAATTTAATTTGAGTTAACCAACAAACGCTTGTTTCAACTATCAACTGGGTTGTGGTGGTAAGTCTCACTCAACTGTGTGTGTGTGTGTGTGTGTGTTGTGTTTTTTTGTTTGTTTGGGCAGAGACACAACTGTGTTTCCCGCGAAAATTGAATGTTTGAGTTGGTGC
>JAJMLK010000343.1:0-11334 GCA_030564145.1 Williopsis takata
AGATGCCGCTGCTATTTCTCCTTCAGAGTGGGAAACGACATTTTTTGGTTGTTATTGCGCAAAAAATAAGAATATCGCGCCAATTTACTCCCCCCTCCCCTTTTGGGGATGGTTTTGCGCTATGCACTTCCCTTATAGGGAAACTCATCTCATGGTTTGCGCCATTTGTACCTGTACCGCGAATTTATTACTGTATTAGGTAATTTTAAGCTGCCATTGCGAGCGGCAGAAAATTTTCAAAGCCACTTGCCCGAGGGGCCTTCTTTCCTTCCCAATGCGCACAGAGCCCAAAAAAAAAATTTCTCTGCAAAAGTGGTTGAAGAATATAAAGGAAGAAGCCCACAGGAACTCCTCCAGTCTATATAGATCACACTCCATATATATATATATACCAAGATGGCTTACGTCCTCACAGAAACTGCCGCTGGTTACGCCCTGCTCAAGGCTGCCGATAAGAAGATCTACAAGTCCCAGTCCCTCGTGGCTGACTTGGACACCACCGAGAAGGTGCTCTCCCAGTTCAAGGTGTCTGCCTTCTCCAAGTTCCAGTCTGCTGCCAACGCCCTCGAGGAAGTCAACAGCGTCATCGAAGGTAAGGTTTCTGACCAATTGAAGAAGCTCTTGGATGATGTCAAGACCGACAAGAAGGCCACTTTGGTTGTGTCCGAGACTAAGCTTGCCAATGCCATCAACAAGTTGGGCTTGAACTTGAACGTTGTTTCCGATGCTGTCACCTTGGACTTGTACAGAGCCGTTAGAGAACACTTGCCAGAGTTGTTGCCAGGTCTTTCCGACTCTGACTTGTCCAAGATGTCCCTTGGTCTTGCCCACTCCATCGGTCGTCACAAATTGAAATTCTCTGCTGACAAGGTTGACACCATGATCATCCAGGCTATTGCCCTTTTGGACGACTTGGACAAGGAGTTGAACACCTACGCCATGAGATGTAAGGAGTGGTACGGTTGGCATTTCCCAGAGTTGGCAAAGATTATTGTCGACTCTGTTGCCTACGCTAGAATCATCCTCGTTATGGGTGTCAGATCCAACGCTGCTGAGACCGATCTCTCTGAAATCTTGCCTGAGGAGGCTGAGGAGAGAGTCAAGACCGCTGCTGAAGTTTCCATGGGTACTGAGATCACCGACATTGACTTGATCAACATTAAGGCCCTCGCTGACCAAATCGTTGAGTTTGCCGCTTACAGAGAGAAGTTGTCCCAGTATCTCTCCTCCAGAATGAGAGCCATCGCTCCAAATCTTACCCAGCTCGTTGGTGAGCTTGTTGGTGCCAGATTGATTGCCCACTCCGGTTCCCTCATCTCCCTTGCCAAGGCTCCAGCTTCCACCATCCAGATCTTGGGTGCCGAGAAGGCCCTTTTCAGAGCTTTGAAGACCAAGCACGACACACCAAAGTACGGTCTCTTGTATCACGCTTCCCTTGTTGGTCAAGCCAGTGGTAAGAACAAGGGTAAGATTGCCCGTGTGCTTGCTGCCAAGGCTGCCGTTGCCCTTCGTTACGATGCCCTTTCCGAGGAGAGAGATGACTCTGGTGAGATTGGTCTCCAAGTTAGATCCAAGGTTGAGGCCCGTCTCTCCGCCTTGGAGGGTCGTGACATGAGAACCACATCTAAGGTTGTTCGTGAGCAACAAAAGGTGGAGATCTCTGAGGCTCGTGCTTACAACGCTGACGCCGACACCGTTGTTGATGTCACCAAGGCTGACTCTGACGATGAGAGCGATGCTGAGGAGGAGAAGGATGCTGAAGAGAAGAAGTCCAAGAAGGAAAAGAAGGAAAAGAAGGACAAGAAGAGAAAGAGAGATGACGATGAGGAGGAGCAGAAGAAGGAGAAGAAGTCTAAAAAGGAAAAGAAGGAGAAGAAGGACAAAAAGGACAAAAAGGAGAAGAAGGAGAAGAAGTCCAAGGACTAAATATAGTGCCTAGGCGTTTCTCTCTCTCTCTTTTTTTTATGACTTGTTTCTTATGATTCTACCAACACCATCACCACATTACCCACATCGTTCACCGTGTACATTAGCTTATCTCGTTGCCTGTTTTTTCTCTTGTTCTGTTGCTGTTCAAATCCCACTTTTTTTTATATCTTCAATATGTGGGCTTTCTCATGTTGGCCGTTGAAAGGGTGCATTCAACCGCTAATGGCTGTTGAGGAGGAAGCTTGCGTTTTGGAAGAATGGTTGTTGACTTTCTCATTGGAGTCCACTCCCAAAACTTGACTGCATTGCATTTTATATAATAACCTGAAAATTTTTCATTACAAGAGGATGATTTTATTGAGTAATTGGTGTAGTTTATATGGAGAAGTGAAACTGTGGTTATGAGATTGGCAATGTGTCTGCCTTCGATATGTTTCCACATCACGAAGTTTTCTATAGCACGTTCCATGGCTTTCCCACCAGAAGTAGAAATGAGCCATTGTCCAACGGTAAAATTCCACCCCCCTCCCAGAAAAACACAATAAAAGTTGATCATCACCAAAGAAAGAAGACAACTCACAGAAGTACAGAGAAGAGAGCAGAGTAAAAATGTCTGCAAAGTCCTATTTGAAGGCTTCCAGGCAAGCCCTAGAAGATGGTAATATGGAATACTGTATTTCTCTGGCCCAGGATGCCTTGGACATTGATTCACAGTGCTATTTTGCCTACGTCTTTATTGGAAAAGCTTCCCACCTAATGGGAAAAATCAGCGACGCCATCAGGGCTTACAGAGCTGCTATCAAGCTTCAGCCTGAAGATCTAACCGCCTGGAAAGGTTTGTTTCTTGTGGTAAAGAATAGCGACGATTATAAAACGTTCTTTGAGGTGTGCGCCGATTACATCGAAGTGTTGCACCACCAGCAGTACTCTTTGGCTGAGATCTTTGCCGATATTCACGGATACTTGAACAAACACCAAGAGGAAGATGTTATGGATGAGTACAGAAGACAATTGCTTCCAGATGGTCGCTTGCAACAAGTTTCTAAAGGCTTGTTGATGCGACCTGAAAAGGCTCTCCATGATCATCTGAAACAAGTGGTCAAGAGGGAGAACAAACAACTTTCCACTAGCAAGATGAAAGCCACAAGATCTTCGGGTCCGAAAGATGGTGGTGTATGGGACGTTTATGCTGCCTCTGAAGTCCCATTGCTGTACGAACAACTGATAAACATCGTCGATGATGACCAGGAGAGAAGATCTCTTGAGGATAAGTACTTGGACTACAAGCTCAAGATGCTGAAGGCTGCTCCACTCAACGAGAAGGCCCCAATCATATTACAACTCAGAGAACTGGTTGATGGTATGATCGTTGTGAATCACAGTTCTTTCCAAGCGTGGTCGTTGTACTTTGACTGGCTCGACCCTGAAGATTTCAACTCGCTCGATCCCTTGGTTGTGGAAAACTTTTTGAAACAATTCAAAGGTAAACCATTAGGGCAAGTTATCCACGCTCTTGTTCTGTCTGATCTTTGTTCCTTGCAGGTGGGCCTCAAAGAGGAGAAAACCAAAAATAAGGACCTTGAAGATGAGTTGGTCCAAGAAGAAAAGTTCTCACAAGAAGATATTCTTGTATTGATGTTACAAGGCCTTGAATCTTGTAAAAACAGTATATTCGCATACAGAGTTGTGATTTCATACCAAGAACGTTGTAAGATCTACACAGATGCCCAACGCAGATGCCAAGAGGCAATCTCACTACTTGCTCAGACTCAGAGGGCAACTTGTCTATTGCTTCCAAACACTAAAAGAGAAGTTTTGGTCAACTTCGGTAGTGTTCTGACTCATAACGAACCCCCAAAGAACCATAAACGTGCATTTGAAATATTTGAAAGGGTTTTGATTGACTTCCCAGGGAATGTTCAAGCTAGAGTAGGCCAGTGTATCATCATGATCGAGAGGGGTGAGCTACAGCAGGCTAAGGCTACATTGGAATCTGTTGTTGCTGATAGTAATGATGATGAGGCAGTGTTACAACTCGCATGGGTTCAAATACGTCTTGGTGAGCATGAACAAGGTCGTGAAGGACTGGTCAACGTTTTGAAGCAAACTCAAGGAAACAGTTTATACATCCTCGAGAGAAAGGCATCCATCAATTGGAAATTAGCAAAGAGTTATGAGAGTACAGGTGATGTCAATAAGGCATATGAGCTCCTCGTTGAATCTCTGAGATCTTTTAGTAACTATGCTCCATCATTCTCATCCCTCGGTGAGATATATCTCAAGAACTTCCAAGATCCTAAAAGAGCTACAAAATGTTTCCTCAAGGCGTTTGAGATTGATCCTGCTGAAGTAAAATCTGCCTGGTATTTGGTTAGAGAGCTTACTGATAAACGTGATTGGTCCAAGGCCGAGGTTTATTGTCAAAAGATCATTTCCTCGGAGGCTGCTAAACGTCGTCTTGGCCACAATTCTTGGCCATACAGAGTTCTTGGATGCTCTGCATTGGAGGTCCAAAACGAGGCAAAGGCTGTTGAATGGTTCCAGAATGCCATCAGAGTTGACAACAGCGATGCTGAGTCATGGGTTGGGTTGGGAGAAGCTTACATTGAGTCTGGTAGACTAGAGGCTGCTGTGAAGGTTTTCAAGAGGGCTTTGGAGATTCAACCAGATCATTGGACTGCAAAATATCTCATGGGTGTTGTACAGACCCAGATTGGTGAGTTTGAAGAATCTATAGAGACTTTGGAGGGTGCACTGAGCTCAAGACCAGATGAAGAGTGCATCATTGCGGCTCTTCACGATTGCTTTTTGCTTTACTCCAAAAAATCTATTAGATCAGGGTTCTTTGGTAAGGCTATTGCTGCTGCCTTAAGAGGTTTGGAGTATTTGGAGAAGGGCAATCTGCAATCAGTTAACTATTGGAGAACTTTAAGCGATTTCATCCAGTTGTTTTTGCAAGTCCAATCCAAGGTACAAGAGTTCCCACATGAGAGAGTTTTGTCGCTGCTAAGGAAGACATCTGTTGATATTGATGATACTTTAGTGGCTTTGTATTTGGAACAGGGCAAGATGGTTGCATTGTGTGCATTGTTGTTGTTATATACCAACCAGGCGTGTTTGGCATTGGAGCCACGTGCAAGAACTGTTCGTTCAGCCGTAATGTACAACATGGGCCTGTCTCTCATTGTTTCATCTCTTATTACAAAGAATGTTGAATACCGTGATCAAGCTATTGATGTGTTGAAGGAGTCTATTAAGTTACAAAACAATTACCAGGAGCCATGGATTGCACTTGGTATTGCCTCAATCTCTGTGAACCCACGTGTTGCACAACATTGTTTCATCAAGGCTACAGCCATTGACTCTAAGAATATTGCAATCTGGTCCAATTTGGCACTTCTATATCTTCGTTATGGCGACTCTCCTCTGGCTATCGAATCCTATATGCGTGGCCAAAGTCTGTGTCCTACTGAAGCTATCTCATGGTTAGGCCAAGCGTTAGCCTTGGATCAACAGGGTGAGCATGAGACTGCCTCATCCTTGTTTAAACATGCGTTTGTGCTTGCTAATGGTCGTAATCCAACTGCACAACTGGCATACAGTTACAATGTCTGTATGAAGGCGATTGGTAGAGGAGATGACGTTAAGGACTTGGATACAGTTTTGGAGTTGAGTTCTGCATGCTATGGTATGATACAATACCTGAAGCACCATCCCTTGGATATGTTTGGCCTGGAGATCACTTGTTTGGTCTTGGAGAGGTTGAACGATTACGAGCTGGGAATCCAAATTTGCGGTGAGCTGTTGAGCCAGTTGGAGAGCTCATATGAAGAGAGTGAGGATGAAACTGTATTGAAAAGTTTCAGGCGTGTTAAAGCACAGAGCGCAAGATTTGAACTTGGATTAAGCAACTACCAAGAGGCCATTGACTCTTGTGTTGAATGTCTGGAGCTGTGTGACGACGATAAGAGTGTTGTCAGCTGCAGGGTTGTTCTGGGTCTCTGTTACTTTTTCCTCGACAAGTTTGATGATGCGTTGGAACAGTTCAAACAAGTTTTGACCATCTCTGATGATGCAAAGAGACTTGTTGTGTTGATTGCACAGGTGTTGTTTGTATATGATACCGAGGAGAGTAAACAGGCTGCGCTGGACCAGTTATTCCTCAACATCGAGAAGCATGGTTCTTCATTGCTCGTGACCTTGGTCATTGGTGCCATCTCTATCATTGAGAATTTGGAGGACTACTTGGTCATTGTCAAGTCTGAGCTTGAGTCATTACCGTTGGGTGAGATGATGAATGACCGTCTCAAGAACGTTCCGTACTTGATCTCGCAGATCAACAGCAGGCTCGGCGAAGACAGCCGGGGTGTTTGGCAAAGGGCTGCATTCATATTTCCTGATGATCTTACCGTGTGGAAACAGTTAGACAAGCATGTTGCCTTGCAGATTGCCGTAAGAGGACAGGTGACCCCACAGGAGCTTAGCGAGTGTTACGTCTCAACTGGAACTTTGAAGGATATCCAGAGGGCACTGTTCCTTGCCCCATGGAACACCACAGGTGTTGAAGCTCTCAAGGGTTGTTTCTAAATGGATGAATGAACCAAGTTCTATTTGTGCCTTGCTGTAGATCTTTACAATGGCTTGGTGCGTGTGTGGGGAGAGCGAGTGTCCAAGGCTGTACATTTTGATGCATATATAGTCTATATAGTGTCACTACATCTGTTATCTGTCCTTTTAAATGTAGAGTCGTCCTACACCGAAGCATTGGATTGTTCTGAGTTGGCCAGTAACGCAAACCAAAGTGGTTAAACCTCGGTTCAGCCGTATTACTTCCTTCAACCAGAGAAAGGAACCGTTATAAGGGGAGAAAACAGACTGAAGAACACCAAAAGTGAAAAACCAGCCAGCGATAGGAAAACAAAAAAAAAGGAAGTTAGAATAATGAGACCTCTTCTTATTACATCGCTTGCTTCTACAACTTTTGTTGCTGTTTATCAACAATGAATGGGATTTGAGAAGACAAACAGCCACAGGGAGATCGCCATCAATGTTGGGGAAAACACGTCTATACTCGTTTATCACATCAATGACGCTGCCCACTCGAACATTCCATTGGTCATTAACAACGAGGCGCTATAGACCGGTTTCGATGGGTTAGGTGTGTGTTCCCAGGAGCAGAGTTTGTAAGGTCTTTGCGACTCTGCGGGTCTATTCACCCTCAAGACTGATCACCCGGAGAGTGATATCCTGAACAAGCTTGTTCTCTCAGGTGAGGTTGTCAAGTATGAGGTTAAAGAAGAGAGTCTCTTCTGTGTCGTTACCTACCAGGAGAGTGTCTCACAAGTTCACAGTGTCGATATTGTGGAGACACACAAATATGGACATCTTCCACTCGACTTGAAGGAGGTCCTGTCTGTTTACTACGTTCTTGAGGCACTTGTTCTTGTCACTATCGCTATGCTTAAGTGGACTTTCAGAGGTAAGAAAGCAGAATATTACCTTGGCTCTATCTTCCGTGACATTGTTGTTCTCCTCATGATGAATCTCTTTCAAACCAGTTTGAAGACTTTTTATTTACAAGTTGAGAACCTCTCACCTTCGCCCCTAAATATCAAGAAGTTTTTCGATTTTTACGCTTCTGTGGACAATTTATACATGCTGAATACCTCTTTGATCTTCTACAAGTTGAGTGTTGCTTTTTGGTCTAAATAAGGAAAACAAGTTATTGTTCACATGGCATCCAACTTTCAGCAGATTGTTTGCTATCACGTTTGGTTGTAAATCCTTTTTGGTTTTTGCTCCATTGTTGAGACGCATACCCTTCTTTTTAGTGCCTCAACTGCTTGTTGTTGCTAGTATTGTGCCCTCTGTGACCTGGATGGCAATGCTTTGGATCATTTACAAGAACTCAAAGTTGACGCATCGGGAGATTACCGACTCGCTCTTTGCACAAAAGTATATCAAGTCTAGAAGTGCACTCATCTGCATCCCAGTCTCTGTTGGGTTGGCTTCCACAATCGGTGTCATGGTCATCACATTTGCCCTCACGTCATCCAAAACTCAAACGGTAAACCCATATAACGATATGGCTGATAACGTGGTTCCCGTGATAGAGATATCTCTGAACCAAAACTTCTTTTTTGTCCTACTTAAGCACCTCACCGAGTTTTCTATGGTCTTTGTTCAATGGACTCTTCTCTGGGTTTGGAAACCCTCCATGATTGACAGAACCAACTTCCAAAACGTCAATGGCCATGAGCTTGCTGAGAGAAGTGGGGAACGGAAGCTTTGAATAACGTTCCTGCATATCTTGTAATTGAATTACCGTTATATTGGTGTCTACACATGTGTCACTACTACCCTCTTTTCATTGATTGGCATATATATACTGTTGCTCCTCGTTGAATAGCACTTGCACGAAAGCCATTTTTAGCTTTTATTCCACAATACGCGTCACGTCGTGAACTTGGACTTTCAACTTGGTGGTGACTTTAGGCCCCTCACTTGGTTTCCTGAGAAGGCATTCAATGTATTTTACAAGTGAATCTATTCAGTTGAATGAAGAAAAATACTCCTTGGAGACTGACTTTTTCTGCTTGTGATTGTGCATCTGAAAACTCCCAACTGGATGCAGAAACGGGCGTCACAAAGGAATTGCAATTCACTCCACGCGAGAACAGTAGTGCAAGACAAGGGATAAAAAGATTCACCAATGACCCTAAGGGCGCCTTGAAACTGGCATAGGAGGAGTTCAGTATTCCTGCACGGTCAGCTCATTTAGCATTCCAAGCGCTTACTCATATGAACACACGCTTGATTGAATGATCAAATTTTATGCACGAGCAGTTTAGCTCTGTTATATAAATCAGAGGTATCCCCTGAGATTGTGGGATGATTTATGAGTACTGACAACAACCAGGACTGTGAACTGGAATTATGACCTTCTATAAAGGTGTCTATTGTCTTAAGGACCAGGATACGGATCTATTTATGGCGCTGGAAGACACCTCACAATCTGGGCGTCATGCATGAGCTTATCAACGAATTTATGTATTTTACTCTTTATAATTCTGCTCAGCTCTCATTGTTGTTGGTGCAATACGAATCTTGTGATACAGATACTCCGATTGGTACTATAGAAATGGTGACAGACCATCAGAGAACATTGGTAAAGCGGTCGCTATCGGGAGAGTCATTGGATATCGAAGATTCCCAGTCTGCTTATCAAGGTTGACAGGTCTCCCGTCGTCTTTTGGCACTGTGGTATTGATCATTGCGACGTTTGCATTTGTGTTCACAACTGCCTTTATTCCAGGTTATTTTTACAGAGAATGTGCCGGATTTGGCTCTCCTCCACTAGCTGTGAGGACAGCTATGATGGCAGTGGCCTTAATGCCATTCATGTTGGTAGTATCTGGGAAAACCAATGTTATCTCAGGACTTACTGGTGTGAGTTATAAGAAACTGAACGTGTTTCATCAAGTGCTTGGATGGCTATCATTCATTCTAAGTATGATTCATACAATACCTTTCATAACTCAGGCCGTTTGGGAAGGTGGATCATTGCATCTGAAAGCGAAATGGAAAGACAGTGATACTTGGCGTAATGGCGTTCCTCCCCTGATTATTCTCTTCTTGATTTGCATCTTGGGGACGAGATATTCGAGATACTTTTGTTATGAGATCTGGTGGCATAGCCATTGGATTTTAGGAGTGGCCTATACTGGCGTATTAGCATGGCACGTTTTTGGCCACTTGAAAAGCCAGGAGTACGTATGGGGCAGCATTGCCTTCTGTTTACGCCAATGGATATACAGGCTTCTTGTGAAGTCTACATTCAAGCCAAACAACAATACTTTCAAGTCAAGAGATGTAATTTTGAAGAGACTCACCAGTGGTGATCTTTATGGAATCGGTGTACAAACACCGGGTATCTATTGGATGCCTGGTCAGCATATCTTTATTAGATTTATGATGAACGGTTGGCATACATTTGATAATCGCCCCTTTTCGATTATCTCACCTCCAGGGGATGACTCGTTGAAGCTCATTGTTAAACCGCAGCGTGGGTTGACCAATAAGTTGCACGAATTATTAGGCGAGGACCCATTGCAGATGAGGTGTTTTGTTGATGGTCCATATGGAGGTATGACAAGAGATGCTCTTGCGTTTGACAAGTTGGTACTGATGGCCACTGGTACTGGAGTTTCTGTGACGTTGCCATTCTTGCAATATACTGCACGAACAGTAGAACTGCAAAGTAGTAGAGTGAGAAGAGTGGAGTTTTTGTGGGTGGTCAAATCTGCTGAAGAAGCTGAATCGATCCAGTGAGAATATCTTGATCAATTGGATGGAAAATTCCTCAAACAGTATTGTGAAATCAATATCTTTGTGACAAACTCTCATGATGGGGTTGTTCCAAAGATCATTAAAGCGAAGTTGGAGCATGAGGGCAAATCTTTGATGAACATCCACCTCGATTATAAACCAGATGTGACAAAATATTTGCGAACTGTTCCGCTCCTAGACAAAACAGCGGTGATTTGTTCAGGCACGCCAGTATTTCAACAAGACGTTGACAATGGCTGTGCACAGCTGCAAAAAAAAGTTACCTGCGGAGAGGTTGAGGAAGTCTATCTACATACAGAGAATTTTGGTTGGTAGACGATTCATCACAATTACATTTGTAAAGATGTCCATTTTCAGTTCAAACAATTATATAGCTCTCCATTGTCCTAGCAATATATCAAAATAATAATAGATAGCATTAAAGGATCTACGCACCTCGTCAACTCCTTTCGAAGCCATAATATTGTTCATAAAGTCTACATTGATTCGTGAGTATTAGTATTTTACCATCCATCTTGAAACCGTTATGGGGTATTCCAGAACCAATCGGATTGGGAGGGAAAGAGTCACCAATTGGTACATGGTGAGTCTATCGCTTTCTATTGTGAAATTTCGATTTCAAGTTTGAGGATTCTGCTATCCTATTTTTCAGAAATGACACTTCTACAAGTACAAGGATTTGGAATATGGTTTGATGCTGAGTATTGTTAGTTCTCAGCCAACGCAAATGGCCTGAATATATCTAGATTTCATCCCCATAATTATTTGCCTTGTTGTAGGAGAATCGTAGGTTCAATTTTCCCTTGATATTTTTTTTCTGCAAGGACAGTTGGTTCTGTGTCACAGCTGCATTTGGGTCAATGTTTACATTTCAAACTTACACAAAGACGTTGGTTTTGTGTAACCTCTGTGGCCAAAAAATATAAAAGGACCACAGATTCCCACTTTTCTTTCTTCTTCTTCCACTTCACTTTCCTCTCCAGAGCTCACACACATACACACACAGGCATAGTTTCACACTGTACTATACATTGTTGCCAGTGCTATCAGTGTTGC
>JAJMLK010000344.1:0-11212 GCA_030564145.1 Williopsis takata
GGGGGGGGGGGGAAGGGAGGTTACAAGAGCCAAGAAAAAAAAATAAAAATGTATAATTGTTGACTTGATAGTCAACCTCTCTTTGTGTTGCTCCTCAAGCCTCGGTTGGAACAACGGTTGGGGCCAATGGGTCTCTCTTGGTGACACTCAAGATGAGGTCATCCTTAGGGAAGATAGTGGCAAAGACCTTGATCTCCTCAGACAGCTCTGTCACCTGATGGTGCAAGTCGTTGTGCAAAACCAACTTACCCAAAAGACTGGCAAAGGTGGTGTAGACATAAGTCTGACCAAGACAGACGTGTGGACCAACACCAAACACTAACCAGTTCTTGGAAGCCTTACAAGCATCTGAACCTTCCTCCCAACGCTCTGGAATGAACTCTTCTGGGTCCTCGTAAACCTCTGGGTCATGAAGAGCTGGGTACAGAGTTGGGATAACCATGGCACCCTTTGGAGCGGTGTAGTTCTCAGAGACTGGGAAGCTCTGCTTGACAACGTATGGAACCATAAGGACTGGTGGTCTGTAACGAAGAGCCTCCTTAACAACCTGCGAGGTATAAGTCATCTGGTCAATCAAATCCATTGTCAATGGAACGTTAGCGTCACCACCACGGATGGCCAATTGTTCCTCTCTAATCTTCTTTTGGATATCTGGACGGTCTGCAACGATCTGGAACAACCAACAAGCCAAGGAGGAGGAAGCATCCTGCGAGGCAAACAAAAAGGTAAAGATAGCTTCTGAAATCTCCCTGTTGGAGAACATACGGATTCTCAACTTACCAGTTGGGTTACTCTCATGCTCACGCTTAGAGTCGTACATAAGCTTGACCCAAGCATCTAAGACACAAGTTGGTTCACCACCAGCGGCAATGTGCTTCTTGGCCTCACCGGCACAGTCTGCAAAGATCTGCATGCACATGTCTGCTGTTCTCTTACCATACCAAGTCTTGGTGAATGGCAAGATGATTGGGAAGTTGACGAGCTCCATAGCAGCGGTGACCAAGTAGTAATCATCGGCAACCTTCTTGATCTGCTGTTCCGTGATGTAGTCACCGCAAAAGGCCTTCAAGGACAAACCGCACATCATCTCTCTAAACTCGTGGAAGAAGATGACTGGGCCATCCTTGGAGATTTCTCTAAATCTGTCAATGTACTTATCCATCATAACTTCCAAACCTGGAATGTACTCAGCCAAGGCCTGTTTGGTAAACAAACCGTTAAGACCCTTTCTGTAGTCAACGTGTGCCTGACCATCCAAAAAGACCCAGTTGGAAGGTCTCAAAATCTTGACGGCAACGTCAACGACACATGGCTTGACGTACTTTGGAGATTGAAAGATCTTTCTTGCAAGGTCTCTGTCAGAGGCAATGACGACAAACTTGTGGAAAACAGACACACACGAAAGGGCACCAGAGGCCCATTTGGCCTGGTACTCTTCAAATTTTGGATCCAAAGACTCCATGAATGGACCAATAATGGGCCACATCTTGAAGGCTGGACCGGCAATGCTTCCCTTCTTAACCTGGTAGGAAACCTGGTCCCACACGAGCAAAATGGCAACGAGGGTGACAATAGTCTTTACCCATGAGAAGGGACCAACAACGTCTGAGATGTAATCGACAATTGGTGCAGCAGTCTCAAGGGTCTGCTGCAACAACACGGGACTGTCGAACGTGCTATTCGACGAGAAGAACTGCAGAGTACTAGCCATTGTGTTGATTGAACAAAAAAACAAACAAACCAAAAAAAAAAAAACCAAAAAAAAAAGGCAAAAAATGGAAAGGACTATTCTATAAGCAAGGTACTAATGTATGTATCGCCGTTAGTTAGTTAATTAGCGTTATTTGTTTGTTTGTTTGTTTGTTTGTTATGTCTGGTAATCTCTCTCTCTCTCTCTCCAAATTTAATATATATATAAATATATATATATATATAAATATTTTTCTTTTTTTCTTTTCCTCTCTCTGTATGGCGGCTGCTGCAGCATCAGCAACAACAACAACAACAACAACGGCCTCGTTTTTTTTTTTTTTTTGTCTCGAAAGGGGGAGCGGAATTTCCACCGTTTAAGCCAAGGGAAGGGAAGGGAAGGAGCTTAAACGAGCAACCCCCCGTTTAAGCCAAGGGAAGGGAAGGGAAGGAGCTTAAACGAGCAACCCCCCACTCCCACCCCCACCCTCTCCGTATAACAAACAACAAATGTGTGGGTCGTTTAAGAAAAACACAAAGTACTCACAACACAAAAACCATCGAATGGGGAACGAGAACGAGAAGAGAACAAAAACGGGAAAAAAGGAGTGGAAGAATTAAACAAATGCCAATTGAAAAAAGAAACACAAAACACACGACACACAAAGGCTCCATAGAAGTGGTGGTAGTAAGTAAGTACTAGGGGAGCCAACTAAAACTGAATATTGCTTTGATAGTCAAAAAACAAAAAAAAAAAAAAAAAAAAAAAAAAAATTCTATTTAAGAAAAAATAAAAATAAATAGAGATTGCACTTTTAGGATTTGATCTGTAAACAGATTTCCCCCTCTTCTCCTCCTCTGATGCATTTAGCACACAGGTGATAGCTATTAGTACCACTTGGGGCCGCTGTTGGCATGGAAATGTGGCTGGTGGTTTTGGTGGTGGTGGTTTTGGTGATGGTGCTGTTGTTGTTGCTGCGATTGTGCCCGGCTTATACCAGAGTCAGCTGATGAATTAGCAGGAGATATAGGCGTAGTAGCTTGAACACTAATAGAAGGACACACGTCACAATGTTGTTCTTTTACCGTGAATTGGGGTCTCTGTGCGTGTGCTGGCTGTGTTGGCTGCTGTGCAGTTTGGTCCTTCTCCTCATGTATGCTGTCAACGTTATCGTGGAGTTCCAATTTCCTACTCAACTCCTTCAACTGTTTCATAAGAGCATTCTTCTTTCTGTTATTCTCCTCACGAATTTGGAGCTTATGCTTGACACGAGAAACGTCATTTTGCAAATTCTCAAGCTCCACAGTCTCTCGCATCACCCAATCATCCTCACTAACGACATTTGATGAGTTTGTATGTGTTGGATTTTCTGGATGGGATTCAACAACACAGATGCTAGATCTGCGACTCAATGGAGGTGTTGGAATATGTTTCTCTTCTTGTGACAACAATTCCTTCAAAAATTGCATCTCATTTTTGATGTATTCGAACCTCTCGTCGTCGTTATCCTTGATCTCAGCAATTTGGTCCTCCAAGGAGTTGATACGTGCTTCGATCTGGGATGTGGCTTGATCCCCGGATGACGTGTGTTTGTTTGGAGTAATGACTTTTTCGTGAGGCGGTATAGTCTTCATAGGGGTTCCAAAGATATCTCTGGTGTTTTTTGGGTCAAAAGTGAATTGCGGAGTCGTTTCATGTTGTTGTTGTTGTTGTTGTTGTTGTTGTTGTTGTTCATGTTGTTTTGCTTCTTTCTCTAGTTGTTCATAATCCAACTGCAATTCTGTAAGCTTGTTCTGTAAGTTGGTCTTGTCCACCTCGAGCTCCTTGGCTTTGAGGTTGGCATGGAGCAAATCCTCTTTCAACGTGTCGTTCAGCTGTTTGTACTTGATCAACTTCTCTCTTAAACCCTTGGCAAAACGTTGGGCCAGGTCTCTATCCTCGTTGGTTCTTTCAATTTCACCCTTGAGCCTTTCATTTTCCCTTATGATCTTCTCAATCATATTCGAGTTAATCTGCACAGCAGCATCCACTGGTACTTTTGTGGGCATGTTCTTAAAGAGCCTATCTGTGGTTTCTTCCAGCGTGGTGGCCCTCTTGTGAGACTTTGCTTGTTCTGCAGGTGGTGGTTTGAATTCTGAGTACTTGTTGTAGAATCTGCGTTGAAGATTGTTCAAGGAGTCGTCACGGCTCTGTTGTTTCAACGGAGAGACCTTGGTCCTTTCAGCACGCCCAAGCTCTATGGAGTTGTCGAGGAAGGCATATTGTGGGTTGACTCTAGATGGCGAGGGAGAGTAGTCCATTTTCTGGCAAAAAGAAGCGATGGATAAAGTGTAAAAGAGTTGTTTCCTAGCGGAAGGGCGGTAGGAAGGAGTGTTATACACTAGTGTGGAGTTGTGAGTATCTCTTTTGTGTTTTAAAAATGCGATTGTTGTTGTTGTTTTGTTTGTTTTGTTTACCTTTGTTTACTTTTGTGTTACGCACCCTCTTCTTCTTTCGCGTGTGCTTATATAATCTTCCCGTAGACTTTTTGGTAACTGGGGCAACTGTCATCTGTTCTAACCACACAAAAAGGGGGAAAATTGTAGACTTCCTTATTAGGAAATAACAGTAAAAAGTGACACAACCAATTCTAAGAATAATCAGCCGAGAAAAAAAAAAAAAAAAAAAAAAAAAATTTTAAACAAGTTCTGCCATTTTATGAACGGGCAGCATCTGAAATTTTTTTTTTTTTTTTTTTTTTTTTTTTTTTTGTGTTTTTTTTTTTTTTTTTTTTCCCCCCCCCCCCCGTTCTTCAACTCTCCTGTATATATATATATATATATATATATATATATATTAGCTATATAGAGACTTTTCCTCACCTTAACCACAAGCCGGTTTTTTTTTTTTTATCTGTCTGGTTATATGCACAACAACTGCGTGAAAAAACGAAGCTTGAATGCTCTAAAATGATGTCGATAGACCACCAGAAGGACCATTTTAAACGATCACGAGACGAGGAGGAGGAGCTTGAAAAGATGCACACGCAGAAGAAGAGGAAAGTGGATGCCACTACTTCAGTCGGTGAAGACCCAGCGGAGTTTCAAAAGAACATGTACAAGTCCTATATCAAGTCTGCTCTGGAGACTTTGGATAATGTAAGTCTCTTTCCGTTTTGTCTCTGCTTGCCCCCTCCCCAAGAATCTTCTTCCCAGAGCGCGGGCACAGGTCATCTCTCTCTTTCTTTGTTCGAATGAGTACTAACAAAAAACCATCCCCTATAGAATAATAGCACCATACAGCTCGATACCTTAGCAAGCCAGATTTCTTTGCCGCGCTCACACCCAGAGGCTGTCACACCACACAACCTGAGCATTATCCTTATGACCCTCACGAATAACATCTCCAGATTGGAGTCCAAGCATGCAAACAACATCATATTTGCCATCATCAACTATTCCAAATGGTACAAGTTGGAGGCCAATGCCATCACGGTGTTTAAGAAGTTTATAGTCACATTGTGCTCCTACCTACCGAAGTGGTGGACTGAGATTTCTATTTTGCTGATCCAACATTTCAACTTGAGTACTACAAAGACAATTTATCACCACGAATTGCTCAGGTACTTCCTTAAAACAATTCCAACATCCGTGCCTATTATCAGTAAACAACTGGTGAAGAACTTCCCAAATAAGCATAATCACAAGCATGAGATTGTTAACTACGTCTCAAACATGCTCCTATTGAATCAGTACTGTCCTGAGTTGAGGTTCAACATTTGGTCCTTGATCATCGAACGCAGTATTCAGATCGACGTGGAGTTGCAGAACGAACTCGATGAATTGGATGATGATTCTGATTTCGACGACAGCGATGATGAGAACATGGAGGATGATAGCGATGAAAGTGATGACGATGAAGAAGAAGAAGAAGAAGATGGCGAGGCCGCTGACAATGCGAAGAAGGTGCGCTTTGCTGACGAGTCACAAGTTGAGTCTGACGATGAGGAATACGACAGCGACGATGGAATGGGAGAAGAAGAGGATGCTAATGAGCACGATATCCAGGTTGCCAACATTACAGATCTCTCAGAAAAGCTGGATAGCATTTTGTCGTTGGTGTTCGCCAACTTGAGAGAGGTTCGCATGGATTCCGATGATGAGGATGACGAGGAGCAAGCTGTGCAACTCTACAACACTTTGACATCCTTGTTCAAGACCCACATCCTACCGACTTACTACACAAAGTCTACACAATTTATCCTTTTCCATTACACACAACAATCACCAGAGTTGATGGACTCATTCCTTGTGACGCTGATTGATCTTTCTTTCTCTGCAGACGAGAGTATCGAGAAGAGAATCAAGTCATTGCAATATCTCAGCTCTTACATATCCAGGGCCAAAATGCTCCAAAAATCGCAGATTGTATTTGTCATTAGCTACCTCATGAGTTGGCTCAACAGATACGTCGAAGAGCGTGAGGTTGAGATCGATGGTATGATCAATATGGATCGTTTCAAGTTGTTTTACTCAACTTTCCAAGTGTTGCTGTACATCTTTTGTTTCAGACACGCAATGCTGAAGAATGAGGATGAGAAGTGGGAATTGGGACTTGATAAGTTTTTCCAACGTATGCTCATAACGAAATTTAACCCGTTGAAATTTTGCAATGAAAACGTTGTTCTCATGTTTGCCAAGATTGCCCAGGAGGAGAATGTCGCCTACTGTTTCTCCATCATCCAGAAGAACAAGTCTGAAAGACTCCGTGGTATATCTGGCAATGGTACCTCTTCTTCAGGTAACTCTGAAAACATAAACCAACATACCCAGCTTGCTAAGCAACAGTTTATGGATTTGGAAGGTTACTTCCCATTCGACCCATTGTTCTTGAAGAATGCCAAACAGCAGTTAGATGGTTTATATATCGAGTGGAGCTCCATCTCGGGAGATTATGAAAGTGATACCGATGTGGATGATCTTGCTAACGATGCTAAGGAGGCTGTTAGAAGAAATTCGATGCTTAATGGAACTGATGAGGAGGAGGAGGATGACGAAGAATAAAGAAGTGATGTGTTGGTTTTTTTTTTAGAGAAGATTTTAACAGCAAAACCACAGAAATTGCATATTATTTTTTTTTTTTTTTGACTACACTGTAAAGTCACATAAAGAAAATAGTTCATTATTGAACGCCACTCCTCATTTTACCCTTTTTTGGATTCATTTGCGGCCTTTTCTCTTACCTTTCTTTTTCTTCTTTGACTTGTTCTTATTCTTGTTGGAAGAGGAAGGTGTACCAGGGGTTGGCGTTACCAGATCTGGAGTTCCCTCAGAAGAAGCCTCAGCAGACGATTCAGTTTTGAGATGGGTATCATTAGATGCAGGCTCTTCATGTTGTTCCGGAATAGGATCGACATGCTTCAGTTGGTTATCAAGGCCTTGGGATGATGATGAAGCATGCACAGCTTTGTCAACCGGAGTATCAATTTCAGAAGAAGATACCAATGGTTCGTAGTCGTTATTCTCCTGGTCAAACAGACTAGACTGTCTCTCATAGAGCCTTTCAGAAGCTTCGCTAACCTCCACAGGAGTTGACGTCTTTAGGGCTTCCTTTGGCTCATCGCTGTAGCTTGGTGGTTTGCTAATGATCTTGGAAGGTTTGCTCTCTGGGAAAGCTTCCTCCTGTTCTGTATGGAGCTGTTGATGTTGTTGGGGTTCTTGTTCTGCTTGCTGTGCTTGTGCTTGTTGCTCTTGTTCCTGCTGTTGCGTCGTAACCAGGGCAGATGGACCAAAGAACGTCTCCTCCTCAGAAGGATAGTTTGGAGGCAATTCCTCACCTCTATCAATAACAGTATCCTCTCCAATTTGGTTACCATAGGCTGGTGGGATACCAATTGTTCCATAAACAGAGCCGAATCCCCACTTCTTAACGTTTGCCTCGATGAAGACGTATCCGAGTTGACCCAGATTGGCCTCGAGCTTTGCAGGTCCTTGCGAACCAACGATTGGATACATGTCAAACTTGACATTATGAGCAGCTTCAACAATCTTCTTGCCGTTATGTGTAAAGAAGACCGTACCCGAGCGAGGTTTAAATCCACAACCGACAACATCACCTTCAATCAACTTATCCCAAATCGATGGCGTGTAAAATGGTTGGTTGACTCTGATTTGACCCGTTGATTCATACGCTATGGAGTAACGGTTGTATCCTGGGAGTCTGAAAAGTGGATATGGTTTTGTAGCGACACCAATGCTCACTGTGGACGATTCTGGCAGTTCAAACAGTTTAACTTCAAAATAAACAGTGTCATTATCCGTTGCTGGGAGTGGAAAGTTGAGAATGGCAGAGTTTGGTTCCATGGATGTGAAACGAATATCCAACTTATCCTCCACGGTAACCGAAGGCACGGAACTGTGTTCTTCCCGTTGTTCAAAGGCATAAGATTGGATTCCTCTCTCATCAATGAACATCGTATCAACTTCACTAAGCGTAGAACCAAGGGGTTTGGCATCAGGAGGGAAGAGCTCCTGAAATTGCTTTGCTGCAAAGTAGTTTTCCTTGTCGTGTTCCTTCATCTTTGGAAGGTACTCCAACTCGTCGTTCAACCTTCCCTGTTCGTCATCAAACTCACCGGGGATGTTGAAAGATGATCCAAGGAAGATTCCACCTCCATTAGAGAAGAATGCAAAGTAGAAACCGAGTAACAACAGGCTCACGAATAAAACTCCGAGGCCTGTCGCAACTCCAATGATAAGGGTCAGGCTGAAATCGCTGTCCAACCCATCCAGCATTTCACGAAAGTTGTTGGCATTGAACGCCTCCAAGTTCAGATTCATCGTGTGTCTTTGTTAAAAGATATGTGTTATGCAGTTTGTTGTTGTTGTTGTTGTTGTTCTTCTTCTTCTTATCCCCAACCTGCACTAACTTTCCCCCCACACACTGAATCTTGGTTGAAGTTGAAGGGGTTATTATTATTATTATTATTATTATTATTATTAGTGTTATTCTTTGATTGTTTTTTCATTTTTTTTTTTCATTTTTTTTTTGGCTGTCCCCAGCAGGTTAACCCACACCCACACACCTATAACAAGGAACTTTGATATACTTGGAGTTTATGGTCTTAAAAGTATGAACATTGAGATGGTGGAATCCATCTCTATCAAGGTATATGTGTGTAATGAATTCATCTCTACAAGGGTTTTAAAATATGTTACCAATTGATGTTTATTCTTTCAAGGGGAGAGAGCAGCAGCATTACGGGGTAAATTAAGAAACCACTGTTTTTTTTTATTTATTTTTGTATTAGTCTATATGCGGAGGTGGTGGTGTGTATTAGTCTATATGTGAGAATGGTTGTAAATGGGACTATATGTGAGAATGGTTGTAAATGGGACTATATGTGAGAATGGTTGTAAATGGGACTATATGCGGGAATGGTTGTAAATAACATTCTCTTGTTTTGTTTTGTTTTGTTTTTTTTTTTTTTTTTTTTTTTTTTACAATGCTTCTCTCATCGTCATTCCTCTCTTCTTCTTCTTCAACATGACTCTGCGTTACGCGACTTTGCAGCATCCACAATCTTTTCCCAGTTAGAACCCCAAAACACCGTGTACACCTGGAGCACCGTCACAGAGGAGAGACCGAGAACAATACCCATCCAGAGCCCCAAAAGTTCGTAGTTGTAGTAAAAGGTGAACAGATAAGAAAAGGGCAAGCCAATGACGTAGAAGGAGAAGATGTTGATGAATCCACCAATCTTTTGAAGACCTTCGCCTCTGAGACAACCGGCAGAACATGCGTTTAAGCAATCCACAATCTCCATAAATCCAATCACAGGTATGGTTCTGTAAACTTGTTCAATGACATCCTGGTCATTTGTGAAAACACGGACAATTCCCTCTCTAAAGTAGAGAATGGCGATGGAGTTGACTATGCCAATTACAAGGCCAAGACTCATGGAGGCCTCGCAACAAACTTTAGCATTTTTGGGCAAACAGGCACCGATGTAGTTGGCAACCCTTGTGGCAGTGGCGATTGAAACTGAAAATGGGATTTGATAAGCCAGTGCACAGATGGAACTAACCACACTTTGAGCAGCCAATTCGGCCGTTCCCAAGTTGGAAGCCATCAAGGTGGCAATTTCAAAGCCCAAGAACTCCGCTTCAACCATGATGACACCTGGAAGGGCCAATTCGATCATTTTGCCCCAATTTTCAAAAGCCTGTTTGATTTTGAAATCAGATGGCCAACATTTGAGACAGTCCCTATTCGTCAGTGCAAACACCAAGAGACCCAACGGCATCAACCAATAGTTGATCATCACAGCCATTGGAGCACCAATGTACCCCATTCCGAATTGCCAAACAAAGAGGTAGTTCATCAGCGCATTTAACGGGGCACATACGAGTAGCACATAGGTACTTGCATGGAATACACCTTGACATTGTAAAAATCTCTTGCCGCATTCAAACAGGATAAAACCTGGCATACCCAAACAGACGATTTTGAGATATCCAGAAGCGATGCCAATGAGTTCTGAATTGGGGACAAAGAGTTTTAGAAGAGGAGCAGAGTACCAAATCCATATGCAACCAACTGGAAGGAAGCACGTTACTGCAAAGATGGCACAACGGATGAGTTGCAAACCAACGAGGTCGTATTTACCGGCACCGTATGCCTGTGAACAAAGCGTATCCAAACACGTCGTTAAACCTTGGATTGCAGCAAACCCTGTGATGTTTGCAGTCATGGTACCTAGTGTGATACCAGCCAACGGTTCTTTACCAATGTGACCCACTGAAAATATTGAAGCCAGGGAAAATGAGTTCTGAAGTAGAAAAGTTATCACCAGGGGAAGAGAACTGTGTCCTAGAGACTTTATTTCAAAGTTGAACGTGGTCTTTATCGTTCCCTTTGAAGCTTCTTGTTCCCATCTCTCTTCGACACATTCAGAGTTTGCAGAGCTGTTTTTTGGCAACAGATGGTTATCCTGCAAGAGGTTACGTTCTTCTTCAACCAGTGCAGATGAATACAAACGTTCTGGTGTTGTTGTTGCAGATAAAAGCGGTTCTTCTTCTTCTTCAAGTCCCTGTTGGTTCAAAAAATCCGATGGGACGTAAAGACCTCCTTTACCAGCAGAGCCATATACGACAGATGCTCTCCTTGAAGCCGTTGTGTGCTTGAAACCATGCTTATGATCACGGTCTTGATATGACATTGTATTGTACTGGTTTTAGTATTAACAGTAGTAGTGGTAGTGGTAGTAGTGGTAGTATTAGGGTGTTAGTAGTAGTAGTAGTAGTAGTAGTAGTAGTATTAACAGTTGTCGTTGTTGTTGTAAAGGAATCAAGAGTGCAAAAAGAATAATGATAAACAAAAAGAACAAAGAAGTAATAATACACCTTCGTAACAGTTCAATTCAACTCAAAGAAACAGAACTAATTATTGGGGAAAAACAACAACAACAACAACAAAACCAAGTTTACTTCTATTTACAACTCAACCTGAACCTGAACCTGAACCCAAAAGTGTTTTTTTTTT
>JAJMLK010000345.1:0-11213 GCA_030564145.1 Williopsis takata
AAAAAAACAAAACCAAAAAAAAAAAAAATCCTACACAACTGAGAGAAATAATAAGAACAACACAACACAACACAACACAACACAACACAACACAACACAACAGAGTAAACAAACAAACACAGAAATCAGTGTATATATTTATGTATATGTGAGATTGAAGGAGGGTAAGAACGAACAAATAGAATAGAATAGAATTAAAAAAAAAAATAAAGTCGTTTTTTCTCTTCTCTTCTCTTCTTCTTTAGCCCCCTCCCCTCCCCTCCTTTAGAAATGCGTCACTTTTTTTTTTTTGGGAAAAAATTTCACACGGAGTCAAAAGAAAAAAAAAAAGAAAAACACACACACCCACAGTGCCAAAAAAAACCAAAAAAAAAGTTTTCTACCAAATAGGGTATAATTACTGTATTAGGAAACTATGTGGTGGGGATATATATGTATATTTCAGGGGGGAGATATTAGTCACATATTTGTGAATGGATTGCCATCCAGTCTTGTGCAGTTGCCTCGATGTTGGTTATCCTATTCTTAAAACACTTTCCCTCGTGCAATTGCACAACCGCCAATGCCAACAGGTGAGGACACACGGGTGTGTTCTCATCGTCGTTGCCAAATTGCCATTGGAACCCCTCTCTATTCGCATAGGGGATTGTGCAAGAAGAAGTATGGTTGTTGTGTAGTTGTGCCCTTTGTATTGCATTGGCATAGGTATCGCATGAACAAAACCACTGCGATAGATCACAAAGATACCCATCGACAATCAAGAGGTTTATTTTTTTTTTGTATCGATACCGTTTAAACGTTCCACGTTCCAACAGTTCAAAAGTGGAGGTGTAAACATCGGGTAGGAGCAATTGTAACGTCAATGCACAGTTGTTGTTTATCTTTCCTTCTTCTTGAAATAGTTCAGGGAGAAGTCTGTTGAGGAGTTGTCTGTGATTCATTCCTTGTTTGTTTTTGTTTTTTTTTTTGTTTTTGTTTGTGTTTTGTGCTTGACATCCAAAGAGGTATAGGTTATATTTTGTGCTTGACATCCAAAGAGGTATAGGTTATATTTTGTGCTTGACATCCAAAGAGATATAGGATATATTTTGTGCTTGACATCCAAAGAGGTATAGGATATATGGACCCCAAGTGTTGTGGGTCTCTCCCCTCCCCCCTGCTAATACACTACAAAACTGTCAAAGAATTAAAGTCACCACGCTTGGTAAATATCTCTTTCTCTTTTTGTATTGAGATAGATATTATGCCGTAGTGGCTAGTAATGGACTTGTGTTTACTTGACAACAACGCCCATTCAGGCTTTTTTTTTTTTTTGTTTTGTCTTGTCTTGTTTCCCCCTACAACAGTAAAGCATACGAAAAAAAAACCCAGACACACACACACACACACACGCACACACACACACACGAAAAACATGACATAATCACTCCAGTCTAATTGTATAATCTTCACCACTCTGTGTGATATATCTAACCCAAGGATAACTTTGGTATTGCAGTTTTGGTTCGTTAATCCGTAGGTATCTTACTTGGATCCCCGAGGTGGTGAAATATGGGATTTGGAACTTGACCTGAATTGGTCTTTTCACTTGATGGGCGTTGGCCTCCATTGCCACAGAGGGAAGACCCAGTTGTGCAGCCATTGAGTACTCCTTACCCCCTTGGAATTGCTTGATCTTCCAAACAATAATGGATTTCTCAGGGATCCATTTCATCTTTCCATGCGAATACCTAAACTTTGGAGAATCGGCATCCTCAGGGATTGGAATCAAAATTTCAACGTTGTTTGCCGCTGACTTCTTCTTGATCTGTGCCTTGACGTTGGCAATCACCTCGATTCTAGAGTTGTCATGTCTGATAATCTTGCAATCCACGTTGATGAGTGGTTTCAAAGGGGTTGATAGTCTGTAGCTCATCAGTTCAAACTCTCCATCTGGTGGGATAAAAGTGATCAACTTTTCGCTTTCAAACTTGGAAAGTCTTACACACTGGTGGAACTTGACATCCTCCATCTCAACACCCTTGCCCGTGCTTGTGCTTGCCTTGTCGTTCAAACCAAGGCGTAAATCTGGCATACCACTGAGGTGGGATTTCACTTGGATCTTACCCAAGATCTCAGACCTGAGGACTTTACCCTGTGGTGTTATCAGCATGTTGACGGACTCAATCACATCCAAGAACGCCTCGTTCTTCTTGTAGTATATTCCCTCGTTTCTCCACGAAACGGCATTGGTAATTGCAGAAGGTGGACCCAACTGCTGTTGTTTCTTCATCCGCTTCTCCAACTGGTAGGATCTCTGGGTAATGTACTCCTTGAGCATCTTGGTTTCTGTGATCTGTGGAGTACCAAAGTCCATCATCTCATCCAAAAGTTCATAAATGACGACAAAGTTGTCCCTTATGGACTCTTCTTCCAACTCTTTGAAGTAATCAACCAGTACGGCGACGATTTTATGCAGAAACAAAAACACCTCGGCAACGTTTGTATTGCCCTTTGTCAGTGCCACCAGGTACAAGTTGGAATGTGTGATGTAGCAGTAGTTGACGTTGTTGTAAGTGGCAACAGGTGAGGAATTTGCAGGGTCTTCATCTGCCTCAACAAGGATGAATGGGAAGTGTTCGATGGCAGACGCTGGAACGTCGCCCTTGTAATCGCGGGACAGAAGGGATTTACCCTTGATGTCGCAGAAGTGGATAGCAGAGGCCATTGGTGTTTGACTGCTATGAGCTGGTGACTTTCTACTTGTTTTTGCAGCACACTGAGAAGGATATCTCTGTATGTATGAATATATGTATGTGAGTCTTGTCCTATGCCGTTGTTGTGATGTGTGAATGTAAGTAGGCGTTTGAATAGAAACGAAGTAGTTTCTCTGTTATTGTTTTCTCGACAATTCGCGATGACGGCGCGGGCGTTCTTTACCCTCTGGTTCTGGTTCCTTTGTTATTTCTCGTTTAGATAAGACCAAATTTTTCAGCCACAAGAAGGAGAAGTAGAGGGTGTGGTAAGAGCAATAACAGTAGATAAACCCCTCCCCCCACTACGATGACTCCACTAGTCAGCTCTGCAGATGTTTCATCTATATTACAACAACGCTATCCCACAGAGTACGACGAGTACAGACGGCTCACACAGGAGTTGAAGCGAGCACAGGGCACAATGGTACAATTCCACAATAAAGTTGCTCGAATGGTGGATAACTACAACGATGCCGTGGTGTTTGTTAAGAGTGTCGTGTTAAAGGACAACAAAAGTGTAAAAGCACTCAAGGATCTATTGGGTGAACAGCGGGAAATTGAGCACAAGTGGACAGAAAGACACAAGCTCGACCCAACACAAGAGGCACTGCTCGAACAGTTCATGGATGAACTAGAGCAGTTTAGCAAGAGATGCCATCGAACTTTTATGAAATTGCACATACCATTGTTCTGCCAAGGCACCACAAATTACAAGGGCCTGGGGAATGACCGGAGAAGGCTCATCTTGTTTCTCCAACAAAGTATATAGAACGAGATGGGAGGTAGGAGTAATAATAATAATAATAATAATAATAATAATAATAATAATAATAATAATAATAATAATAATAATGACGATTTATGATTACAATTATGATGGCGACAATTTTAACATCAACGACAACAACAACAACAACAGACTAATGCTAATTACTATAACAATGTGAGTATTCTTGGAGACTCCGGGCGGTGAGGGTGAAAAAAAAAAAAACACAGGGGGAAGAGGGTTGCCCCCCCACCTCCCACCGTTTTCTCTTTATCAATGCCCGATGTACTATGATGCACTCTTTATCTTCTTCTTCCCCCCACCTCTCAATTGAGTCCAAACTCCCAACCATGTTCTCCCTTGTGAAATGCCCAAAGTTGTCTCTAAGAACAAGAGCGCAGAAGTTGGGATGTTTGGCCCTATGGTGATTGTTCCTTCTCCTGAAGTGTCATATAAAAACACAAAAGGATTAGAAACAAGAGGCCCGACCATATCACAAAGAATTTAGGACAATGGGATGGAACAGAAGAAGGGGGTGTGTGGTTGAAGAGTTTAAATGGTGAATGAAAGAGGAGGTGAAAAAGTTTTTTTTTTTTGTTCTGGTGCTGCTGGCAAAAAGGGAAAGGGCGAGAGAGAAAGGGTCCAGTAAAAAAAGAATGATTACATAACAATACGCAAATGGTTACATAATCACACACAACAGTCTCAATTGGTCCGTCAGCCAGTCAGCCAGTCAGTCAGCCAGTTAGGGGTTACCCATAATAAACTCGCATACATACGTACATTATAAACATTTACACTTAAAAGTGCAAAACAAAAAAAAAAAAAAAAAGGACAGCTTTAGAAGGACAAGTCATCCAGACCATTCTCCAAGGCTTCTTCCTTTGAGGGAAGATGCTCATTGTGGTGTCCCTGTCCTTGTGTTTGTGCCCCTTCATCACCAGAAGCACCAGCACCGGCACCTCTTGCATGCCCATATCCATATCCAAATCCAAATCCACGTCCATATCCACGTCCACGTCCACGATCTCTTCCTCTTCCCCTACCTCTTCCTCTACCTCTGTTGTAAAAACCCGGTAGGTTTGTTCTCTTTCTCATAACACCCAAAACTCTTCCCTTGAACTCCTGAGAATCCATCTCAAGGGCATTCGTCACAGCATCTACAGAGGAGAACTCAACATAGGCATATCCCTTGGGTCTACCTGTAACATGGTCAAACAGGATGGTGACCCTATTCACCACACCACATTTGGCAAAGATGGACTCAATCTCATCCGGGGTGGCGCTGAAGTGAACGTTGCGGATGTAAACAGAACGAGCATCCACCTCCTGTTGGTGTGCAAGCTCTTCTGGTGTCTTGTTGGATGTCGTAATCCTAGCTGGAAGTTCCTGGTCGTACGCCAATGCCATGTCCTGGTCCTTCTGTAGTGTTATTTGTGCCTGTTGTTCATCAGTCAACAACACTTGTGCCTCATCTGTGGATGCCTGTTGTTGTTGTTGTTGTGGTTGTGGTTGTGGTTGTTCCGAAGTCATCCTTGGCAACGTTTTGTTTCCTTCTTTCTTTTTTACTCCCTATATTGAGTAATGGACTTATACCCCTTTCTTATCACTCCGATGCAGGAGAAGAGAGATTACCTTGGTTAACCTCAGTTCCCTTCTTTGTTTGTCATTTTGTTAATCCCCACACACACACACACAAAACAACAACAACAACAACACAGAGCGACCAAAAAAAAAAAAAACCCCGGAGGAGTTACCCGGCGGCAGCACAGCTCATCGCAGAAAAATTTGTTTTAGTCCCCATATTAACAGAGGAATAAAAGTATTCGTATATACATATATATATATATTTACACATTTCGATTCATAGACAATCTTGGTGAATATAGATTTTTTTCCAGAAGACAAGAAAATATGGGATCGGTTAGACAGAGAAGAGGAAACAGAGCCACTGTACGCAAGGCCACCAGAAGAAACAAGGACAGTCAGCGTAAGATCAACGTGGCTTCGAACCCAATCATTGCTGCCAACTGGGACTATTCGCTCACACTTGCACAGAACTACAAGAAACTTGGTCTTACGGTCAAGTTGGGAACTCCAGCAGGTGGTGTGGAGAAATCTTTGGAAAAGCCTGTTCTCAAGGAAACGTTGGTTGCAAAGCAACAGAAGAGAGTTGTGTCAGATGAAGACCTCCAACCTGAGGACATTCCAGAAGGTGAGGCACGTATCATTAGAGATGCACAGGGAGAAGTTGTCAAGGTGATATACGGAACAAAGACAACCTTGGATGACCAAATGGAACTCACGGATAAGCCAGAGGTTGAGCCAAAGACGGAAGTTGTGAGACAGCTGGAGGAGTATGCACAGGCGAGATTCTCAACAAAGAAGAGATCGCAGAGTTCGAGGGAGGAAGCATGGTTGGAGGCTCTATTTGATAAGTACGGAGATGACTACGAGAAGATGAAGTGGGACAAGAAGCTCAACATCTATCAACAGTCCGCGGGTGATTTGAAGAGAAGAATCACAAAGTGGAAGAAGAAGGTTGGTTTATAAATTTATATGTATGTCTCGCCCTCTCCCCCCTCCCTGTTTTTTTTTGGTTCAATGATGGACTGAAGGTTCCTTTGGATAGATGTCACTAGTGATGAATATGTAGGTAGGATGACCCCATTCGTCTTATATTGTTTTTTTTTAAAAGAGAAATATGAATAAATTAAACTTCCCCTCCCGGCGGTGAGGGATATAGATTACACTTCAACAAAGGCTCTGTAAGAGGTGAAGGCACCGTCACTCTTCAACTCAACCTCAACACCTGGTGTAATGTAGTAGTTGAAACCCGCCTCTGCCTTCAACTCCTCACCGTCGAACAAGATGGAACCAGATCCCTCTGTAACGATCAAGATACTTGGACCTTCAAACTCCTTGAACTTCATGGATCCCTTCTTGTCAAACACGGTTTGCAAGACGGCAAACTCATCAATAGGTGGGTTGAACAACTTACAAACGGCTTGGCCCTCACCTCTTGGGAAGTCCTGTGCAACCATCTTTTGCTTTTCAACGTCATCGTAAGAGTAAGTCAGCATCTCAACCAAGTTCTTGACATCCTTGAACTTTGGCGTGAAACCAGCTCTAACAACGTTGTCAGAGGCAGCCATACATTCGATGATATCACCGCTAATGTATGCGTGTGGGTCCTTGGCTTGCAAAAACATGGCCTCGCCTGATTTCAACTGACAATGGTTCAAAAGGAGACAACCACAAAAGAGACCAATGTCATTTGGGAACTGTTCGTTCATACGAAGGATCAACGATGGCAACTCGGCCTTGTTGAAAACTTCTGGTTGGGTCTTTGCTCTGCTTACCAAGGAGGCGGCCTCTTTGGAAATGACCTCTTCGGAAGAGTTCATCACAGCACCAAACACCAATTGCAACAGTTCTCTGTTCTGCAAGTCCTGTACAGATCCCAAGTCGGCATCTGGAACGATATCTTCGATGAATTTCTTGGCGTTGGCCTCACCGACGAGTGCAACCAACTCTGGAATCTTTTGCAACTCATCGCTAATCTCAGCCAATGGCTTAAATCCACAGAACCCTTCAAAGTCGGTGACGGCGATGGCCATTTCCGGCTTGTGGTTGTCATCTGGATAGTTCTTTGGGTCTTGGGAGTGCAAGATCTTGGCAAGGGCCTTGTCAGGATGAGCCTGGATACTCAAAACCTTACCGATGGACAACACCTTGAACAAAAATGGCAACTCCGAGCCGTACTGAGCGACAACTTTTTCGCCCAGCATGGTCTTTGGGTCGGATTCGATGATGTGTCTCAAGGTTTGGCCATCGACAAAAGAGGGAACGTTTGGATGGGTACCCATCCATAGTTCGGCATATGGCTTAGCCTCATCAATAACAACAGAAGGGTTCGATCTGTGTGCAAATTGTGCAACGGCAGAAGATGACCCAATCTTACCCCAATCGTAGTTTTGGAAACCTGTGATGCGTGGCTTGCGTTAGTAACTGCTCCCTTCCTTCATCCTGCACGGTGGGTTTCCCACCTCCGCTCGCCTCGGAAAGGATACCAAACGAGAGACAGACATACCTGAATCCAATCTGAGAACTCTGCTGACCATTATGTTGTATATTCTATATATCCAAGTATTACCCAAAGGGGGAAGAGAACGATGACAAAAAGGGACTTTAAATTCCAGCGTCGGTCCTTTTTTCTTTGGGACGTTTGTGTGTGTGTGTGTGTGTGTGTGTGTGTGTGTGTGTGTGTGGGCCAAGTGGTCCCGCCCGCGCGGAGAAACTTTCCACGTCAGGAGAGGGAGTTGCGAGGATCAAATTTCCCGAGGGAGAGGGAGAGGGAGGGAGAGAGAGACTAGGGGGGCGTGGGGCGATCGATGGCTGCGTATTCCGAGGGAGGAGCGACTGTGTGTGTTTGTGTTTTATCAATTGGTGTGATGGTTTTGTATGCTGTGGTGTATTAGAGGAGGGGAGGTGAACATAACCCTGTGTGTGAGAGCTCTATAAAGATTAAAAACCCCATAATGGAGTGGATAGAGACCCAGTCGGGCAACAGGATCTCAAAGGCCGCTGTCATCAAGGGTTCGGATCACATTCTCATCGCTGGAAACACAACGGTCTCAGCCAACGCGACACTCCATGGCGATGTGCGGTTGGTGGAGGGTTCGACAAACGCCATCCAACTGGGTAAATTCTGCTTTGTCGGTGAAGGTGTGGTGATTATCCCCCCACATGTCGGGTCCCAACTGCACAAACAGTCGAAATTGGGGTCCTACACATTGATCGACCGTGACGTTGAAATTAGCTCCTCCGCCGTTGGCAACCGCGTCGTTGTTGGGTCGAATTGCAAGCTACAGAACAACAGTACCATCCATGACTGCGTCATTATCAAACCAAATACAACCATTCCTGAGAATTATACCATCCCGCCGTTTTCCCTCGTGTCCTGTGACCCTCACCTAAGGATCACACCATTGCCAGAGTCCTATAAGAAAATTATCGAGTTGCAGAGCAAGCAGGCCTATCTCAACAACCAGTTCATCCCTTCTGAAACACCATAACCCGATTGACCACTCGTTGGTAGTACGAGGTATTCGACACCAAAGGTGGATAGTCTCAGGTATTTCTCCAGCGCTTGTACGTTGGCTATTGAACACAAATCGGTCTTGTTCAACAAAATTAAAAGCTTTTCACACTCGCATGGTGTGGTAAACAGTTGTGAAAGTATACACTGCATTTGCTTTAGGTACTCCATGCACAGTTTTGTTGCGTCAATGACAAAGATGACGTGTCGAACGTTGTACAAAAAATTGTTATACGTCGATACTGGAACTTTGTTGGAGAGGGAAATGATATCAAAGGGTAACTCCAGCGTGTTCATCTGCTCCATGATTGCTTGACGGGGAGAGAGGAAAAAAATTTCAGTTAGTTTCGTAGTCTTTATAGGTAATCTATAACAAGCCATTACTCACTTTTCTTTCCCGACTTGTTGGTACCAACCAGTAGCACCTGGCGGTTCTCCGAATGTATTCTTTTCTTCTGGAACAGCTTGAACCTGTTGTTCTTTGTGGGGGATGCCTGTAACACCTGTATCACCATATTATTTGATGTCAACTGTGGTGGTTGCTGTGGATTTAGATGTAGCTGTTGCGCCATCATCATGTATCTATATCGGCGAGCCTTGTGGGATTCCAATTGAATGTGTGCGATTTGTCTCTCCTTTTAATATAAATTGAACCACCTCAGACGGAATGATAAGCGACAATATAAGCGGGGAGAAGAAAGTAAGAAACGTGAGACAAGAGAAGTTTACTGTTGCAAAAAGAGACAAGGAAGACGAGGATGGGGGGACTAAATCCTTTCACCCCTACTCGGAGATTCGGATGGGGGGGAAGCTTGATGCACACCTGCCGTATAGTTTATCGCATGTTGAAAAGCCGGGTATATGCTACCGCGTCAGTGCGAGAAACGCAGGCGTGTGCGCCTCAACAGGTTTTTATTTGAGAGTTTTTGGCCGATGGGTTTTTGATTCTGTGGAGTTTGTCCAATTGTTGAAAAAGAGTAAGTGATGTCTTGCAGGCTCTCTCTTTCACTCACAGAAACTCACATTCCAATGACTCAATTACCCGATTGAAAGTGCTATAACCTCTAAAACTCCCAATCGAAACCTCCCACCACCCAACACGATGACGGCGAGATCTGAAACAACGCATAGACGAACCGAGAGCCGATCAGATTCTTCTGCATACTTACGCACGCTATTTAAGCTCGTGCAGCAAAGCGCTGCGTCTAATTTTTTGAGTTTACTACTGTTATTGCACGCGCCCGCGCGTTCGGTGTTTTCTTTTTTCCTTCCTCCCTTTTGTTTTTTATTTACCCTTTTGGGTAAAGAGAACGTATTTTAAGACAAAGTGGGTTGGGATGGGATTGAAATGGAAGTGGTGAGGCTGTAAGTTGTCAAAGCGTTGTCAATTTTGCTCGTATGTTGAAGTAGGTAGATACGGCTGGAGAGGACCAAATGGTTATTTATATATATATGTATTTACCACATTTCATTCTAAACCATATAGTACAAAAAACAAAAAAAAAAAAAAAAAGCACTTGACCCACTGTCCAAAAAAGTCCACTTTACAAAAGACTCCCCAAAGACCTCTCAAAGAGAAAAAAGATAAAGAAACACCCACACATATACATAACATCCACCAAATGATTTCCACCTCTCTACATTCCACCTGTGCAACGTGTTCTCCTTTTAGAGGGAAAAAGAGACAGAGACAGAGACATAGCGCCTGTTGAGAGCAATTTAAAATCCAAGCGAGAATTCCAGGGGGACCTGGTGGGGGACATAGGGACTTGTAGACTTTTGCACGTTTGTCCCCCTCCCGATGTCAACCTGCCTCGGAGAGCGGGTATTACTTCTTTGGTTCATCCTTGAGTAATTTGGCGTAGTCTTACGCACTTGCAACAAATCTCTACATCTGTTTTTCGTTGGATTGGCAACGGGCTGTCATGACGAGTTTCCTAATTAGGAATACCTGCGAAACACTCTATCCCTTTTAGGTATACTTCTGTAAGCGTCTATTTCCAGAAGTAAAAAGAGCCAATGAAATCCGGGTAACACCTCCCGCTTGATTTTCGCGGTTGGCCACAATAAAAAAAAAAAAAATAAAGACGAAAACAAAACAATGTGGAAAAAGCACAAACACACACACACACACAGGCCTTATTCTTCAGCTCTAGCATCTCTCACACAATGTCTGGTATGTAGCGTGTTTTTTTTTTTTGCTCATCGTCATCCATGATTGTACAAGAATACTAACTTCGTCTATAATAGTCGACTTCAACACCCTTGCCCGTACGTTGTTATTGGTGTGTGTGTTCTACTGGTTTTCAAATTGAACTCACTTACCGCCCATGATATTAAAAAAATGATTTGTTGTCATATATGCTAACGTCGACAAACAGAGCAATTCACTGAGTTCTACTACAACCAGTTTGACTCTGACAGAACCCAGTTGGGTAACCTCTACGTATGTGTTCCCCCCCCCCCCCCCCCTTTTATGTTTGCCCGTATCATATGGAGTTCTAACGACAAAGTAGAGAGAACAATCAATGTTGACCTTTGAGACTTCCCAGGTCCAGGGTGCTAAGGACATTGTTGAGAAATTGACATCCTTGCCATTCCAGAAGGTTGC
>JAJMLK010000346.1:0-11184 GCA_030564145.1 Williopsis takata
TCTCTCTCCCATCCTGTTCCAAGTCACCCCAATTCAATAAATAATTTTTTATATGATGCAATAAAGAATCTATAAAACCCCATTTAAACAAACACCATTTTCTACGTCATTTATGTATTTTCCTTCTTTATCAACGGTGTTGATGCCGCAAGGAATTCCTCCTTGTCTGAGGTGGTTGAGGAATTCACCTTGGAAGTAAAGTCAATATCGTCAATGGACATGTCAGCATCATCAGAAACCATCTTCTTCGCTGGCAACTTTGAACTGCGCGATCTGGTAACACGAGAGTTATAGCTAGCAGTGGAGGAGATACTTTGTTTTGGAGTCGTTGAAGTGGTTGGCTGTGGAGGTTGAATAATCGAATCTGGGACCATCACCCGACCTAATTTGCAAACTTGATTTGCCCAATCTTTGATTTCACTCGATGGATTCTTCAAAGGTTTCCAATTTGGTCTGCAACCTTTAACCAATTCCTTTACGACTTCGGTGTCACCCCATCCAACTTGCCATGTTTGTCTCTGTAATCCAATTAAATGTGAAAACACTCCAGATGTTAGAGCACCGTCTGAATAACCACCTTCAAGTAATGATAGTAATACGCCATTTGCATGTCTATTGGCCAATTCGACCGCATCTTCCGTAAATTTGGCGTAGAAGGACGTTGGAACATGGACACCATGGCGTTGCATGGTTTGAACTTCATACTCAGACGCGTCAAATCCAGCACTTATCACAACGAGCGCCTTGAACTCTGGAATTTGCTCTGGATTCTGGGAGTTCTTGATGAGTTCTTCGTGCTGTGATCTTGAGCTTTGGAGAAACTCTTCTGCCTTTTGTAACAGCACGATATATCTGTGCTCATATAGCTCGTAGAAATCCTTCTCAGTCTTGTATGGTTGAAGGTGAACATTCCAGATATTCAAATCATGCGCCATGATACACGTTGAAGCGTTCTTTATATTAGTAGGTGTTGCATATCCTAGCTCAGTAGGGAATGAATTGATGTCATGAAGAGAGAAATAGCCAACTTTTGGCGAATTTGCACCTCTTTTGGGATGCTCATCTGGGTCAATGTTACCATCTGCATATCCTGCTGCATTTTCACCAAAATCTGGCTCAAAGCCTGCCTTTTGCCAACAGATATCCTGAGATCCATCACCATGGTGAAGGTCAAAATCCAAAATCACCGCATGGGTCAATCCTTGAGACGATGCAGCGTATTCGATGGCAATATGTGCGTTATTTATCAAGCAGAAGCCAGATGGAACACATGGATGACTGTGGTGACCCGGTGGTCTTATCGCGACGAATGCTCTCTTTGGAGCTTCGCCATCGTTCTTAAAGATAGAATCCACAGCGGTTTCCACAGCGCCAATTACCCCGGTGAGAGCATCCATCGATCTCTTTGTCAGATAGATATCACCACTGTTCCACTGGTCTGGCACCTCAATCTCACCTTTGGCCAGTTTGGTATCACTCTCTTCGCAGATCTTAAGGATATCAGAAGGCCAGTTTTTGCCGTGGATTTTGAGGACATGAGGACTCGTCAACGGCGAGCGTTTTGTCGAAGACATTAGCGTATAGTGTGCCGGATACATCGAAATTGCTGCGGCAATACCCATAGAGGATGCCAGCAGCCTCTGTGGTCTCTCGACAATGGTGGACATGTAAGCCTTTGAGACCCAGTTTCTGCCAAACTGGTGCCTAGTGGAAAGTGGAGATAACACCACAAGAGTTTTGCTTTTGCTTGGAATGAACTGGGAGTTTGTTACAACATTTGGGTTTCTCGAAAGGAACTGGATAAACTCGTCTTTGAACTCCTTCAACGTGTCTTGCTCATCTTCATTTGTTCTGTAAACGCTGTTGTCGCCAATGTCCAAGTTAGACAATACCTGCGAGAGGAGTTCGTCCTCCGAGACTGCAGCAGCTGTGGGAGCAGCAGGGGATGACATCGTTAGCTGCTGTTTTCTGATTCGAAACAATGTGGGGCTTTGCGTGCGTGTTGACTATATATATATATATATATATATGTACTTGCCCCAAAAATGTAAACAAACGTGCACACATTCCCCCCCCCCCCACGCGCCCATCTGTTCAGACTTTCTGTCTATTCGCGCGATAAGCGGGGGACAGAAAAAAACACGCGACATAAAGGTAAACAACAACGATAACAATGACAGAAAGAATGAGATCAACAACAGTGGTTCTTATCCTCTCAAAAACAACATTCACTACATATGTGTGGACATCGTAAAATGGTATTTGGTAATAGTAGTTTAATAGCAGTATGAGTACACACATAAGTTTCACCACTCGGACTCGCCGGTGGCCTTGTGGAAGGCATAGTCCTTTCCATTCACGTTCAGTACACCATCCTTGAGGTTACATTTCCACTTGTTTTTCACCCTCAGCACTTTTTCGTAAAGACATAACATGATCATTCCATCGCCATCTTCACCATCCTCGTCAAATCCCTCGCCTTCGTCGTCGGAGTCGTCAAGGTCAGAGTTGATGTCGTCAGAATCCAGCGATGCCATTGTACGCTCCTTCTTCAGCTCAGATTCCCTCTGCTTTTGCAATGACTTGGCTAACTGGCCATTCTCGTCCCTCACCTCGAAGGAGAAGTCTGCGCCATTGCCGTTGCTGCTTGACGAGAGCGCACCACTCGTGCCATCCTCTCTCTTCATGCCGGGTAGTGGAGCTGCAAAACTTGAGTCAGCAGTACCCACACCGCTGTTGGAGTTGCTGTTCATAGCATCACCCGTCGTCGTCGTAGTTGTAGTTGTAGTACCTGTCAATGTTGGTTCAACCCAGCTAAAGTCAGCCACACGGGAGTTTGCGAGATTCTCACGCCAGAGGGCACGGAGGTCCTGCAGCGTAGCCTCGTCTATTCCTAGGTCTTCAAAATCCTGTCTCGACTCGTTAATGACCTCATTTATCACCTCCTCGTACACTTTGGCAGCTTCCTTGTTCGACATGTTGTCTCTTAACAGTCCAAAATTTATCTCACACGGACACACACACACACACACACACAAATACGCAATCAAGCCAAAAAAAAAATAAATAAATCACCAGCAATAAGCACAGAACGGCTCAGGCAGAACAACCAAGACAAGTAACAGACGGAACAAAGCAAACACCTACGGTATGGTGTCGTTTGTGGTTGCCCGTTCGCTGTTTCCTCTCTACAACAGTGAACACCTACCGGGAGCGCCTCCCTTTTATACTTTTTCCTTCGACAACACCTGGTACGGGGAGCACGAGCACGTGATTGTTGAACTGCTTGAGGGTGTGATGTGAGTCTACTTGTATGTGTGCTGTGGTTGGTATTTTACATCAATTTTTGTATATATAACACGTAAAAATTACATTGACATTGACCAATGATATATCACCATCACTCAAAGGTACAAAATTGTGTCGTGTTTCATGGCCACCCTCTCCACCACTTCTTCAAAATAACTGTTGCCATGGTTACCTCTCCAGTCGAAGTTGCAACGCTTAACCTTTATTTACCCGTGTCAGTTTTTGGCAGATTTTCTTTGTTTACTTTTCGTTGTTTTGATTTCTCTGCACCTTTTCCAGTTTCCCTTTATTAGAGCAAAAACAAAAACATCTGTCATTCCTCTCTACAAACCACCAACCAAATATCTATCTATTAGTTGCCAAAAGTATACTCAGGACATCGAGGGATACCATGGACGGATTTACAGAAGAATTGGAGATGTTCACTCCGCTGAAGCCGCAGCGCTCTTTCCAGATCGCAGAGGACGAGGAGGATGTGCTGACCAAGATCCCCCATGGGCTCACAGCGAAGAGAAACCGTCGTAAGAGTTACCACACTGAGGGAAGAAATATCGCGAGCGATTTCGCTCTTAGCCCTCTCAGAGCGCCATTGACTGCACCAAGGGCAAACGTCCTGAATGCCCGTTCCATCGGAACACTTGGCGAGACAAAGAGATCTCTAATGTCCCAGCTCAACTCCATGAGAAACGGCAAGGAGAACTCTCCACTGAGATCCAAGGCAATGACTCCTATCAGGATTGACGATCTTGACTCAGCAAAGCTATCTAGTACTGGAAGATTACATATGAAACGTCGCTCTTCCACCTTTGAGGATCCTAGTGACAACAATGTCTCCAAGATCCAAAAGATCAACGAACTGTTGGCTGATGCTGAAGCCGAAGCTGTCAATGAAAATGCTCAAAATGAAGACGATATCGTCTTGGTTGACAACAAAGTTGATGCCCTGTTTGAGGAAAATGACGATGAAGAGTTGTCTAGAATCGAACTTGGAATTCAAGACGACATCGAAAGCAGCTTTATTGTTCCAACTCAGGAGGATTCAGTTCAGGTTGACAAAGAGGTCAAGCCCGTTAAACAAGATGAAGCTTCAAACGTTGTCAACGATCTGGAAATGGAATTGGATAACTTGGCCTCAGATGGTGCGCTGACACCACAGTACGTTCCATCTATCGTTGAGAAGCCTTCTCTGACCTTTGTTGAGAATATCCAAGAGTTTGAAGATACTCCAATCAGTCCACACAAGAAACATACAATTCTTGCTTCTCCAAACAAAAAACCATACTTTACAATCTCACAAGTCCACGAGATTCAGGCTGATTTTAAGAATGAAGTCGATGCCATCAAAAAGACCCTGCAGAACAAGTCAAGTTTGGTCTTGGAACTCAACTATGAGATCAGTCAGCTGAAGAATGGTATTTACCAGCTTGAAGATGAGGTTAAATCCTTGTCTTTGGAGAAGAAGCAACTCTCCACGGAGATCGACTTGCTCCAGGCTGAACATGGAATCTTTAAGCAGAATGTTGCTACCCTCGAGGAAACCATCCAAGAACAAGATGAAAAAATCGAGAGAAACAAGTTCGTCATCTCCAAGTTCCAAGAGCGCCTGAAAGAATTGAACTCGATCATTTCGGCTAAGGATCAAGACATTGAGACCTTGAACACAGAAATTGGATCCAAGGCTCGAGCAATCAGCCTGTTGAATCAAAGAGTCTCTGAGTTTGAGAGACAAGCCCAAGTTTTGACAGTTTCACTCCGTGAAGCGAATGAAAAGCTTGAGAAATCTCACGCCTCTGATGCTCAGCTCTTGGAACAGAGGGCAGAGCTGGAGAAAGTCATTGCCGAAAAGGATTTAGAGCAATCTAATTATATCAAGGCACTTGAAGAGACCCAAAAACTTTTGAAAGAGAGCCAAGATTCCAAAGAGGAAATTATTGCCCAGTTTAACAACGAAGAGGAGCATTTGAAAGAGACCAAAGTCAAATATGCTGAATTGACCCAAAAAATCTCCTCTCTCGAATCTCAGATCTCTGACTTACAGGCTACCGCAGAACAAGAGAGAGCTTTGTTTGATAGCCAAGTTCAAGAGCTCAGCTCTATGCTCGCCTCCCAGGGAAAGCAGCTGAATCTCCAGCACGCTATAGTCGATGGTTTGAGAGGCGCTGTCAACACATTGAACGTTTCTTATTCTGAAACTAAATCTAAGTTAGTCATCAAGACTTCTGAATTGATAACCATTCAGACAGAATTGGCTGAGGCAAAGGATCTCTTGATTGTCAAGACCGCCGAAGTCGATGAGTTGGGAATTGAACTCAAGCAATGTGGTAGGCTGATGGAGGAGAGCGAGAAGCTTGTCCATGATCTCGAGGGCCATAACGAGGAGCTGAACACTCGCATCAAGCAATTGATGGAGGCTGTCAACTCCAGAGATGCTGAAATGTGTGGTTTGCGTGAAGATATTCAGAAGCAAGAGACTGACCATTTGACTGAGTTAGAAGCATTCCATGCTGAGTTGAACAACGTTCAATCAATGGTTAGCAACAAGTCCAATGAACTCTTCAAGTTGAAGGACGAGAACGAAAAAAGCCAGAGAAAGTACGACTTGTTGAAGTATGAGTATGATACCCTCAAGGAAGAAGCTGGTGATTTTGAAACGAGACTCTCAACCATGAAGACCAAACTTCACGAATACAAAGACCACGCACAAAATCTGGAGAGCCTCGTTAAGTCCGTAGAGGAGGAGAAGGCCCAATTGGAGAAGGATACAGACAAGAGACTCCAGCAGTTGGCAGAGGACTTGTACATCCAGTATAGCAAGAAGCACGAGCAGAAGGTTCAAGTGTTGAAGAAGGGCTACGAGGGCAAGTGGCAAGCCAAGGTGTCCAAGACCGAAGCTGAAGGTGAAAGACTGAGAAGTGAGATTGAGGGATTGAAGGCGCAGCTTCAGAAGGAAAAACTTGAGAAGAATGAGATCATCAAGCTGTGGGATAAGGTCAAGGAGCAGGAGGCCACCGACTGATTTATATATGTAGACACATCTTATTATACCCGTTTGAAAACTGGTTATCGGTGTAGTTTCAACTTCTTACTTACGTAATTTTTGAGAGGAGGGTGGGAGGCCTCGACAGACGCGAAATATACGGGTTGGAAAAGTTGCATGACACGCATAGCAAGATGAAGCAATAACGTATTTGCAAGGTGGGAACTAAGCTCTTCACATCATAAACTTGCACTATCGTTTGAAGTATTTGCCATCTTTTTCGAAGAATTCCACTGTCTTCGTTGATCGAACAGGTGGAACGAAAGTCGGTACCACTAATCGCAAACAAGGACCGACCAACCCTGCTACACACTACTTCTTTCTAGGTTAGATAACAACGAGATGGACGCTTCTAGTGCACAGGTAATAGCCCAGATAGAATCTGGAAACGATTCAAAAAGAGACTCACTGCGATCGGGCTTCTCTGAATTCTCCTTCGAGAATGGTGACGATTCACCCATTAAGGAGCAAAGTGAAAACACCGCGACAGTTGCAATACACACCCGCCTATCTACGGAAAGATTGCAGTCTCCCGCTATGAATAGCAACAACAGCATTGATACCGTGGTGATGAGAAACGGCAATCTGGAGAGGAAGTTGAACGAGCAGACTGCGTTGATTAGTGCCCTGAAGGGCCATATCGAGCGGTTGGAGACCGAATTACGCGATAATGGCCTCCAGGTACCAAATTTCACCGAGCCAAAGTTGACCAGAGACGCCAATGTGAATCATTTGACTGTCAGTGCTCCTAGCACAAGGTCTGTGGACCAATTGAAACTGCCTCCTCGTTCGGCTGATAGGCTGAAATCAAGTCCAATAAGGAGCCCACTTTCTTCGAGGAGTGTGCAGGCACAAGGTCCTCCACCTTCTACGCCATGTTTTGACAAGGCAGATTACATGGATGTACCCAAAGAGCATATTGCAAAGGAAGATGTGAAATCACAGCAGGATTCCGAAATCACTGATTCCAATATTTCGTCTTCAGAAGTGGAAGGTATCACCACACCGCCGGTAGAGTCAAAGTCTAATTTCGATTGGAACGCAACAATTGAGGCCCTGAGACAATCCACAAGCGATGATGTTAATGAGAAGGAAGAATCTACCAAATTAGAGACTAAGTCACAAGGAGGAACCCCATACACTGGGAGAATTAACTCGAGTTCACCAATGAAGTCGACCAAGTCGTCGAACTATAATCCATCTCCAGCACCAAGCGGTGTGAATAGCAGTCAAATATCATTTGTCATGGCAAATTCGTATCAATCCAAGGAGGATGATTCAAAATTGACTGTGGATACTCCCAAGTCCATGACGCCAGTGAGTCCGTTGAGATTCCCCAAACAACCAGGAATGGCGAGACGGGACATGTCACCAATACCTATCCATCTGACCAGTGATTCAAGCTCACCACTTGCAAAGTCGAATCTTTATGACCCATATGCAGGTGATTTCCAGGAACAGAAGATCCACCAGGATTACAATGGATTTGGTGGCTCATTTAACGATCCAAGTAGCGTACCAAGCACGCCGATGCACGCAGAAGATGGCCAGAATAATCAGATGACTTCACAAGATACTCCTCAAAAGCAACCACAGGGGGAGGAACCATCTTCCTTCCCAACAGATGTACCATTGTTTGTTGATCCGGCCCATTTATGCAGCGTCAAGCCTGAAGTGATATCAACGGTCCATGGAAACCCATCAAGGAAGAGCGATGATCCAGCGATACTCATGTCCGCTGCTGATAGACAGACGAATAAAGAGATGTGGAGATTCAAAAAAAACTTGTCACAAATGGTCAAGTTGGATGCGACGATCAGACCAATGATCAACACATTTTCACTCCCGCCATTACCTGAAAAGGCCCTGTTCTTGACAAACAGTCCATCCAAGGTTGACTTGAGAAGATTGGGGATTCGTGATTACTTTGCAACGCTGTTCACTATTCCAAATATCCCCGTGAATGCAGCTTATCAGATCGCTAGATTCATGTCTCTGGACGTTGTGAACTTGCTGGATGAATCAAACACTGAATCTCTGAAAGAAGGTTGGCTTTTGCGTCGCATGAAAGGTCTGGGAAATAATTGGAAGGCTAGATATTGTGTTGTTGAGGGATCCACGCTTCAAGTATTGGAATCACCGACCGGACCACTGTTGGAAAGCATCAAATTGACAAATGCACAAATTGGCCGACAACCAGATGGTAGAACAAACGAGGATAAATCTTCTTATCGCCATGCATTTGCAGTGATAGAACCAAAGAAGGCTTTGAAATCTAGCACAAGGCACATCTTTTGTGCTGAGACGAACGAGGAGAGGGATATCTGGGTCAATGCTTTGGTTCAGCTGTTGGACGATACTGCACCATCAATCTATTCTACCGAATCTACGATGGTTAACAGTTCTCATATGAGCCACTTGGATACAAACTCTACCCTATCTTATGATTATGCTTCACCTGCAAAGACAATGCCTTCTGTTGTACAACCAGACAACACACTTGAAGATGAAAAAGAGGCAAAGCGAAACAGGAAGCGAAGCTTCTTCCCATTCAAGAAAGTTAACGATGATTCTTCTAATCAATCGCAGCAAACCCTTTCGGAATTCAACCTGGAGGATGCTCTCGAAGAGATGAATTTGAATTCAACCAAGAAGGAGTGCGTATTCCAGAATGAATTATCACAAGTGGTGATACTTTCACAGCATGTGATCTATGGGAGACCTGTACCGAGTATCTTATACAGATGCCTGCAATTCCTCGCTGACAAATCTGCCATTTACGAAGAAGGTTTGTTCCGTCTAAGTGGATCATCATTGTTGATTAGACAACTACGAGAACGGTTTGATAGGGAGTACGATGTTGAATTTGAAAAATTGGACAACGTACCAGATATCAACACCATTGCAGGATTGTTGAAGTTGTGGCTACGTGAATTTCCTTCAAATGTCTTGACCAAGGAACTCTATCCAAATTTCAAAGAGTCTTCCAACGGTGACCCGGCAATGGCCGCTATGAACTTTGCACAGCTGGTGCATAGATTACCAGTCGTCAACAGAGATGTTCTCTACACGCTATTCAGGTTTTTGCACGACGTTATCAAGAATAAGGATTTGAACAAGATGAATTTGAAAAACTTGTGCATCGTGTTTTCCCCAACGTTGAACGTTGCCGTTGAAGTTCTAGTTCCGTTTTTGGTTGATTTCAAATGTGTGTTTGACGGGGGTGCACCTGTGAGTGCGAGCGAGAGGGAGGTTTTAGATGTGAGCATTCCTACTTTTTAGAGTGTAAGATTCGTCAATTTTCATGATATACGTCCTTTTCTATCGTCCGGCGCACTCTGTATAAATATGTTCTGTTGTTAGAATTATAGTAGCCATGTTTTTTTTGCCTATTGCGTGCTCATTGCGGTTTCGACAGGCTTCTCCTCCACTTGCGACGTTTGTCTCTTCCGTAACACGTTCTCGATAAAAGCCTCACCAGCCTTGTACGAAGATCTAACCAACGGACCGGATGCACAGTACAAGAATCCCATCTCCAACGCCTTCTCCTTCCAGTATGCAAATTTCTCCGGCTTGACGTATTCGACAACTTTCATATGACGCTTCGTTGGACGCATGTACTGTCCAAAAGTGACAACGTCACAGTTGATCTTTCTCAACTCTTGCATTGCATGGATGATCTGTTCGTCAGTTTCACCCAATCCGAGCATTAGAGATGTCTTTGTGACCAAGTCTGGGTTTTCCTGTTTGGCAGCCTCGAGCACCGATAGGGATTGACGGAAGGTGGCCCTTCTGTCCCTAACATGTGGTGTCAACTCCTCAACGGTTTCCAAGTTGTGCGCATAAACGTCCAACCCAGATCTGGCCAACACTTTTGCCATTTCCAAATCACCTCTGAAATCACCACTGAGCACCTCAACGAGGATCTGTGGTGCCTTTTGCTTGATCTTCATCACTGTTTCAGCCAAGTGATGTGCACCACCATCCACGAGGTCATCACGGTCCACCGTTGTGAGAACGACGTAGCCCAACCCCCATCTTGAGATTGCCTCAGCGGTGTTTTCAGGCTCGTGTGGATCAGGAGGGGCTGGGGCTCTGTTGGTCTTTACCGAGCAGAAACGACAACCTCTTGTGCATGTATCACCGAGCAACATGATCGTTGCCGTAGCCTCGGACTTCTTACCACCCCAACATTCACCAATGTTTGGACATTTGGCCTCTTCACACACCGTTGCGAGTTTGAGCTCACGAACGTCCTCCTTCACCTTGTGGAAGGACTTTCCCTTTGGGATGGGCACCTTGAGCCAGGAGGGAAGACGGGCCTGTGGGTCCTGTCTTGCAGCTTCGAGAGGGTCCACAACCATTTCGGATGCCTTCCCCGAGAGGAAATCGTCGAACGATGGGCCTTTGTTGAGGGAATCCTTGAAAACGGTACGTCTTCTCTTTGGTTGGTCTTGTGATACCGATGCGAGAGTTCTGCTGGTGATGTTGGTTTTTGCAGCTCTTGTGCCGCTATTTGAGAGCGTTCTGAGACGAATGAATGTGAGCATCGTGTAAATATATATCTATATATATATATATATATGTTTACCTATCCCCTCCCACCTAGGTTCGTGTATGTGTGTTGTTGTTGTTCTTGTTGTTGATCTCTTATCTCTATACCTCTGGGGTATATGTTTATGAGTTCGATGAAGAGTTAAAGATCAAAAGATAAAAAAGAGATATTATTCATCCCATCCCCCCACCACCCACATCAACCAAAGCAAAAAAAAAGAGTCTCTTGAATAATTTTAAACGATGTGTGCCCCCCGCCTACCCCCCACCCGATGGGGAGGGGG
>JAJMLK010000347.1:0-11161 GCA_030564145.1 Williopsis takata
GGGGGGGGGGGGGGGGGGGGGGGGGAGTACACCTTATTAAGTTCAGCCGTAATGTAAGCATTATCGAAGGGTAAAACCTACTTAAAAAAAGTTGGCTATATATCTGCTTTCTCTCTCTTCCTTCCCTCCCTTTTTTCTCAAATGTGACATTGGATCGATCGACTCCTTGTATGTATATATGACAACTATTTTCCCACCCCCTTCCCTCTCCTCCCCGTATAATTCTCCACCCTCTCTCCTCCTCCTCTTCTCTCATCGCCCACCCTTTCTTTTCCTTTCTTTTCTTTTTTTTTTTGAGTTTTATGCCGTTGCCAAGCGGGTATTATGCCCAGAAATTTGTATAAAAGGACATAGGGTCCCGGCTAAAGGCTACTAGCCTTTCGTGGGCATATGTGTAATAGAAGAAGAAGAAGAAGTTTACGTCTCACGATCCCAAACCTATAAGGACCGATAACTATGGGTTAGTATATATAAACAATTTTTTGTTTTTTTTTCTAAATTTTTTTTGGAACAGAGTTTCAAAAAAGGCATTTTCGGACTTTTTCACCCTAACACACACCCAACATATAGCGATCAAAACTTTCCTCAAGGACAGATTTTCCTACCAAGTGGAAAACAACGAGGTTACGTCTGACGTTGAGAACAACAACTCAAATCCAGATGGTACAACTGAAAACATCTCGGACAGATTCGACTCCCTCGTTGAGTACAACAAGCGTTTCCCAGAGCCAACGGAGGAAGAGTACCAAACCTTACCAAGAACCATTGGAAATGCCCCATATGTCACCTACTTGATCTGTCTGATCGAATTTGCCGAAAGGGCTTCTTTTAATGGTGTTAAGGGAAGACTGAACAACTTCATCCAACTGCCACTACCAGAAGGTGGTAACGGTGCCGGTGCCCCACCAAAGGGGACTCAACAGAGTGCCGGTGCCCTAGGTCTAGGTTTGCAAACGGCTTCTGCAATGACGCTGTTGCTCGTATTCTTCTCTTACTTGACTCCACTTTGGGGTGGTTACATTTCCGATAAGAAATGGGGTAGAATGAGAACCATCTGGTACGGTGTTTGGGTAGGTGCCGTCTCCCATATCATTCTCATCATTGCCGCGCTTCCATCCGTCATTAAAAGCGGAAATGCTCTTGCACCAACAATTATTTCCATCTTGACCTTGGCTGTTGGTTCGGGTATGATCAAGCCTAATCTGTTGCCATTGCTGTACGACCAATATCCACACAAGCGTGATGTTGTGGAAACCAAGGAGGATGGTACAAGAGTGATTGTCATGAAAGAGTCTTCCCTGGAACGTATGACCATGTTCTTCTACTGGGCAATCAACATTGGCTCCTTCTTGTCCCTTGCCACTTCGTACTGTGCAAAGAGAATTGGATTCTGGTTGGCTTATTTGATTCCAGGTATCGTCTACTTTATCATGGTTCCAGTCTTGATCCTCCTTGCCCCACGTTTGAAGAAGGAGAGACCAAACGGATTTTCGGTCCTCGGTGAGGCCATCAAGGTGTTCAAAGTTGCATTTTCCGGAAACTTTATCAAGAGAAGCAAAAACGACCAGTTCTGGGAGTACCCAAAGCCAACTAATATCCTCACCAGAGGTGATATTGCCAGTCTTGAGGAGACCAACAAGAAGGGTAAGAAGAGAGTGTCTTGGACCGACCAGTTTGTTGAGGATTGTAGAGTTACCTTTGACGCTTGTAAGCTCTTCCTCTTCTTTATCATTTACCTCATCAACGATGGTGGTATTGGTGCCATTCAAAATTCCCAGGCTGCTTCTATGACCAACAACGGTGTTCCAAATGATTTGTTTGACAACTTTAACCCTTTGACCATCATTGTCTTGATTCCAATCTTGGATTACGTTGTCTATCCACTCTTGAGAAAGTGGAACATTGACTTCAAACCGGTTTACAGAATCTTCTTCGGATTCATCCTCTGTTCGCTTTCTGCTGCTGTTGGTGCAATCATCCAATGGAAAGTTTACGAAACTTCCCCATGTGGTTACTACGCTACTGACTGTACCAAGGGCGATGGTGTTTCTCCAATCTCCGTTTGGGTTGAGGTTGTTCTTTACGTCTTGCAAGCCTCTTCTGAATGTTTCGCCGTGACCGCTGTCTATGAAATCGCATATACCCGTGCGCCAGACCACATGAAAGGTTTGGTCATGTCCTTGTTCTTGTTCATGCAATCCATCGCTGCTGCCATTTCCCAGGCTTGTGTCTCTGCCCTTGTTGACCCACATCTGATCTGGCCATTTGTTGCAACTAGTATTGCCGGTGTCATTTGTGCCTTCTGGTTCTTGTGGATGTACAAGGACTTGCATAAGGTTATGAATTCCGAAAGATTGGAAAAGGAGGAGAAGTTGAGAAACCTCTACATGGCCCATTTGGCCGAGAAGGATGCAATCAACGCCAATAGCGCCGAGATCAAATCCATCGTCTTCAACGAGATTGAAGCTGAGCAAGAAGCCATTGCCCTTGAAGCTGTCACCAGTGCATTATCCGCTAGAAAGTGATTAAGCCTATTCTTGTTTTCTTTTGTTTTGTATACGTTTGCATTTAATATAGAAAAAAAGCTAGAACCCTTGTGGTTTTTCTTATTAGAGTAGTTACTCAAAAGGGATATATTATCCTCAGATAAACAGATCTTGTCCTCTTAGAACTGCACCAAATCGAGTTAGAGAATCAATGCGGATCTTATCACGTCGTGAGCCAACAAAATGGGCACTGTTACAAACACATACAAACACTGCATTTACGTACACCATCCAGTAGTGCACGTTTTCATGGTCCTTCCATGTAAGCAAAACTTTCTTGTTACCCAAGTCCTTCTTATGGATCCTTGTTACTGGCAGTGTATCATCCTGACCAGCATCGGTAATAACTAGATGGCCCAGGAGCAATTTGTGGTGGTTCTGAGGCAGTAAAATCCACGACTGTGTCAAATCAGCCTGATAATCCGCAAGCCTTACCCCAATATGCGAAAGGATACAATATTCGTGTGAACCAAGTTTTGGACATGGGAATGTCGTGGTGATCTCCTTCCAACTAGTTGTGTTCTTCAATGGGAGAGAGACTTTACCACTTCTCACCTTTGATATGGATTTATATCTGCGTTCAATGTAGTATGACACTTCCAACTGCGAGATCTGATCTTGGGTAAACTCCAACTGCTTGTAACTCAAAGAGATGACAACGTCTGATGTGACCTCTGCATGGAATTTAAATAGATGAAACAAAGTGTGCTCCAAAGTGTAATTGATCTGGAGACACGAACCACCAATGAACGAATCTGTATAGTTGATCATGAGGTGTTCCAAGTTTAATGGCACTGAAGTTTGGGTTGATTGATCAACCCAATGTCTGTTAAAAACTTTTTCACCACATACCCTAAAGTTATGCCCCTGACCTTGGCTGAAATTTGTAAAGAATCCAAACCCTCCCTTGTATGTAAAGAGAGGTACACTTTTTCCTGGAACAAACATCGAAACACCACCAAAGGGGAACGACTCAGTTGGTTTCCCTATCCAAAATTGTTTATCTGTCTGCTCAAACTCATCAGGATTCTTCTCATAAGTCCATGCAGGCGCAAACATCCCAACGTTTGAAGAATAAACCCTCAGCGAATCCAGCGCCGTTCCAATATCCAGTCCACCTTTACCCACAGCAGACCCTCTACCCCACACGTCAACACCGACAAACAACTTGTTCAATCCCAGAGCGCCAATGTTTTTGATGTTGGTCTTTAGCGAGGATTCATCCCACCAATAGTTGGTCAAAAACCCATCAGTATTTTCAAAATGGTCATAGTTGTGTTCGTTCACGCCATTCTGGTACCATATCCTATTGCGTGATGATACGAACGAGTCATACCAAATACACTGCGAACCAGGGATTGAAACTTGTAGTTGGGATCGAAGACAGCTGATGAACAGCAACAGTTCAGAAGTTGGAGTATTCTGTTTTAAGATTGTTTCAACATTGATGAGCCAGCCATCAAATTTGTAATGTTCCGTCACTTTTACAAGCATATCAACGTATATGAATTTTTTTTTGTCCCCATCATCTCTTTCCAACAAGTCATCAAGTTCGTCGTCATTCTCAAAAATCAGAGTACCCAACACGGGTATACCTAGCCGATGTAGTGAGTTAACCCAAGGAACAGGAGGGACAGTGACTCTGTGATGTGAGAAATAGACAAATGTATTCACCAGTTCAGGGAATTGAAGCAAGTAATGTTTCCCGTTCAAGTGTGGGAACGAGCCCAATGGTGAAAAATCCTCGCCCTCTTGATAACCATTCTTGTAATCATGCACAACCATTATCTTTTGTCCTTCGGCACTTCGTTTGGATATTGGTACTCTGGGAATCAAAAAGCAATCCAGTGCTTCTTCTTCTTTCCGTGGAGAGTTTGCCCACTCCTTTAGATCTTTCAAGTTGGAGAATTTGATGCTCTTTAGTTCCATGTTTGTGTGAATAGGGGGATGATGGCTCTTGACAAGGGACAACTTTGGCTGCTGCTGCTGCTGCTGCTGCTGCTGCTTTGGCTGCTGACGAGAACAATCATTTAGGTGCATGAAGAGAAGGAATGGCGATTTCTGGTAATACGCCATGAACAGCTTGCCCTACTGAATAGGGTGGCATATATATATACATATATATATATATATATATATATATATATATATATGAACTTGTTGCTAAGTATATACATACATTATGGGTTTTGGCAAGCGAGCGGAGCCGTGGGCAAGGAAAAAAATTTGAAAGGCGGGGTGTTTTACGGGGGTGTTTTACGGCGGGTGTTCACTAAATCCGTGTGCATGAAGTCTGTGTTGGGGTATTTGTTTGGATTACAATCCCTTTTGGGGCAAACTCGTCAACGTATAATAAAATACACCAGGGGAGAAGGGGTGAAAAGCACAGAAAAGGGTGTGGGGAAAAACAAAACGAGTTCGCGGTATTAAAAAAACAAACAACAACAACAACAACAACAACAACAACAAAAAAAAAAAAAGATTTAAATTCGCGAAAACTTTTAGTGGGGTGGCGAGAACTTTTGCCTCCCTTTTCCTCTGGTGGATGTGGATGTGTGTGAGGGTAAATGAGAAGCTGCTTGCTGCTCCCAAAAAGTACGTTTGTAGTAAAGAAAAAAACAACACCACTATATATATCAAACCACACAATCAAAACTAGGTACAACACAAAATGACAACAGTAAAGTCTGGCTACGAGTCGTCGAACCACGAGAGTAGTAGTACCCCCATCGAGCACCGCTTCAACCCATACTCCGACTCTGGCGGTACCATCTTGGGAATTGCCGGAGAGGACTTTGCAGTGCTTGCCGGTGACACTAGACACACCGTTGGCTACTCCATCAACTCTCGTTATGAGCCTAAAGTGTTTGACGTTGGTGACAACGTTGTGATATCGGCAAATGGATTTTCTGCTGATGGCAATGCCCTCGTGTCGAGATTCCAGAATCAGATGAAGTGGTACCACTTCAACCACCAGAAGAAGATGGGATTGAAGAGCTGTGCCAGATTCATACAACACATGCTGTACGGCAAGAGATTTTTCCCGTACTACGTGCATACCATCATTGCTGGTCTTGATGATGAGGGCAAAGGTGCGGTTTATTCCTTTGACCCAGTGGGATCGTATGAAAGAGAGCAGTGCAGAGCTGGAGGCTCAGCAGCCAGTTTAATCATGCCATTCTTGGACAACCAGGTGAACTTTAAGAACCAGTACAACCCTGATGGAACGAAAAGGGAGCTCAAGTACTTGAAACTGGAGGAGGTTATCCAACTTGTGAGAGATGCGTTCAGTTCAGCCACTGAAAGACACATCCACGTTGGTGACGGTTTGGAGATCTTGATTGTTACAAAAGAGGGTGTTAGAACAGAGTACTTTGAATTGAAGAAGGACTAGAGAGCAGAGTAACTTTGAATTGAAGAAGGACTAGAGAGCAGAGTAACTTTGAATTGAAGAAGGACTAGAGAGAGTACTTTTTGGGATCTTTTTTTCTTTTTTTTTTCCTTTAATCAATTATTTTGTCTTTGTTATAGATGCTTCTGCAATTCTTGCAACTGATGGATTAACGATTCTTTGTGCAATGGCTGTAGTTGTTCGATCCATTTCGAGATCTTGGATGAGAGTTGGGATTTATAGCGTTCTAGATTTTCGCTAGATTCAGTTTGGGCCTGTTGTAGTTGGAGAAGTAGTAGTAGAGGAGTGATTTGAGATGGTTTAGGGGTGTAAACGTGCTGTACAACAAAAGACTTTTGGTCAAACCGTTCCACTTTATCCATGAAGCCCCTTAGTTGTTCAAATGTGTCCTGTTCTTCTGGTTCGTTTTCGAGCGTCTCAGCTGGGGTAGGTCCAAGTATATCCAAGGCGCTTTTCTTCTTCTTCTTCTTCTTCTTCTCCTGGGTCTTTTGTATCACGTTGGCGAGGTTCAATTCTGTTAAATCGCTTAGAAAGTCGTTCAGCTTGATAAGCTCGTAGTAGTTGTTGTACACAATGTTCTTTGTCGTGGAGTTTATCACGTTGATGCTCGAACTCAGGTCGTTAGTCTGGGTAATAAGCGTCTTGAAATCACAATTCTCCAACTCGATCTCCTGTGGTTCTTCCTTGTGGTGGTGCTCACTTTCATCGTGCAAGGGCACTGGCTTCTTGTGGCTTTCCTCGGCTTCTGACTTCTCCTTCTCCTGCTTCTGTAGCTTATAGTACTCCTTTAGCGCATTTCTTCGCTGTTCGCTCTTGGATGCCTTCTTATGTGAGATTTGTGACATTTCAATCTCTTTCCAATTTGTGGTTATTTCCCGTTTCTTTGGGGGGGGGGGGGGGTGTATGTAATGGCCATACAGATACCAAATCATCAAAAACATCACGGAAAAGTACTTTTGAAAAGCGCACAAAGACCACTGAAAAAGCGCACAAAGGCACAAAAGGACCCCCCCAAAAAAAAAAAAACACACATACCCACATACACCAAGCAACAAGAATGCGTTCAATCCAGGAGCGCTATGCACAGCTGCGCAATAGCGACACCCGACCCGGCTATGGTGGTGTACGCTCGCTCCTGCGAACACTCATAGGTCAGCAACAGCCATCTGGAGAGCCGCCTATGGAGGGTCCGATGACAAGATCTTTGAGTGAGGGACTCGACGTCGAGGATAACAGACGCATGAGTGTATCACTTGAACAGGATGCACAGGGAAACAATGAACTGGTGCTTGAGAGCCCCACCATTCCACATGTATTAGTCGAGGGCGTGCCGCTGCTGAGAATCACGAGAAGGAAGAAAGTTCAGCGTATCTTCCGCGTGGTTCTTGACAGTGCACTCATCACCTGGAGCAACAAGGCTGTGTCACTAGATCATATCCAACAGATCCGTATGGGTGAAAATGCACGCAACTACCGTGAGGAGTACGGAGTTTCTAAGGAGTACAACGACCGGTGGGCTACGATCTTGTACAAGCAGCCTTCTACGGGGAAGCTTAAGGCGCTACATCTCCTTGCGCCTTCGAATGACGAGCTCCTTCTCTTCGTTGGGACTGTGGAGAAGCTGGTTGCCAGAAGACGGCAACTGATGCGCTATTTGTCTATTCCAAACGATAACTTTGCCCATATCCACTGGAAGAACTACGTGGCCAAAGACTCGCAAAATCGTCAGTTCTTGTCCTTTACCGACGTACTAAAGCTTACAAAGAGGCTACATATAAACTGTAACGAGGAATTCCTGTTATCCCTGTTCAGGGAGAGTGACTCCACCAACAAGGGTGCCCTAAACTTCGAAGAGTTTCAGATGTTTGTGAAACGGTTGAAGCAGAGGCCTGAGATAAAGTCCATCTTTGATGAGATTGCGACAGAAGATGATAGCGTAAGCTTTGAAGACTTTGAACAATTTGTACGGTCTTCTTTTCCAAATGGTCACCATGAATGCAATATGAGAAGCATTTATGATAAATTCACACAGAGGACCAATGGTCAAATGACAATTGACGGATTCACAGACTACCTCACATCATCATACGTGCCCGCTTTTATTTCCACTTATGAAGACCTCTCTCGCCCTTTGAACGAGTACTTTATCTCATCATCGCACAACACATACCTTATTGGTCGCCAGTATGGCCAATCTACATCGATAGAGGGATATACTAGGACCTTACAAAGAGGATGTCGTTGCGTGGAAATTGACATCTGGGATGGCGATACAGGACCAGTAGTTACCCATGGAAAAATCACGTCTTCTATACCTCTGCGTGATGTTTTGGAAACGGTCAAGAAGTACGCTTTCATTGTGACGCCATTCCCATTGTTCTTATCTTTAGAGATTCATTGCAAGCCGCACTATCAGCGCAAGGTCAAAGAGATGCTGTTAGATATCTTGGGAGATGTACTTGTTACAGAGTTGCAGAGCTTCAATTCCTATACATTGCCTAGTCCGATGGATTTAAAGCATAAGATCTTAGTCAAAGTGAAGAGGACATACTTCGAGGATAACGGTGGCTCACAAAGCTCATTGACCTCAAGCTCCACTACTACTACATACGAAGATGACGATGATAATCTAGTGAAGGTCATGAAGTTACAAAAACAGAAAAATCGAAGTTTCCAAATAATACCAGAATTGAGTGCATTAGGAGTATACGCCCAGGGTTTGAAATTCACCAACTTTTCACTTCCAGAGTCCAAGCAACCAAATCATATCTTCTCCTTCAGTGACAGGAACTTCCAGTCTATGATTAAGAACCCCGAAAAGAGCTACCTTATCAAGAAACACAATAGAAAGTTTCTCATGCGCGTCTATCCGTCTGGGTACAGATACAAATCTTCAAACTTCTCCCCAATCTTACCCTGGGTCTTTGGTACGCAGATGGTTGCAACGAATTGGCAAACATTTGATATTGGACAACAGGTAAATGAGGCAATGTTCAACTGTGGCTCCAAGTGTGGGTACAAGTTGAAACCTCCACAGTTACGGAACATTGACCCATCTCAGAAATTCAAACATTTGCCAATAAAGCAGCAGTATGTTAAGTTCACCATTGACATCCTCTCTGGGCAATTACTCCCAAGGCCTGAAGATTTGAAACCGGAGGAACCCTTAAATCCATATGTGATGTTTGAACTGGTCGAGCCTATGCTCATGATGCCGCTGAGAATTATCGATTTGAGAACTTCAAGAACGACATATAGCGATTCCGGGGTAGTTTTGACCAAAACAATTAACGCTAATGGTTTAAATCCCGTATGGAATTGTCGCATAAAGGGGCAAATACTCGATAGAGATGGGCTAAACTTTGTCAGGTTTATGATCAAGACTGGCGAGGTTCCCATTGCAGTGAACTGTCTCAAGTTGGATAACTTGAACCAAGGTTATATCCATGTCCCACTGAACGACCTTCAAGGTGAAGAATACATCTTCTCCACATTATTCATCAAAGTGAATTACGAAACGCTAACGAAGTGATGATGCATGATACGCATAGATACATTACACACATACCATATAGCATTCCTGTATATATATTGCTATCAATGACGATGTACGAACCTCTATATCACATTTGTATATTAAAATGCATCAATCATAGCAGCCTCCTTCTCCTGAATAGGCTCCTCACGAGGCTTACCAGCCAATAACTCTCTTCTAATCTCTGGTCCAATGTCTTTGTGGCCCCTTTGACGAACAGTCTCAAGCAATAAATCTCTTTGTTCATCAGTGATGTCATTCTTGTACTGACTGGCGAAGGCAAGGAAGGCCTTATGCCACACCACGGGAAGTGCTGAGACTTGTCTCTGGTTATCATCATCCATGGAGTCCTCTTTGACGTGTCTAAACTTGATGAAGTAGAAGAAGCACTCGTCAATGATTTGGTATGGCAAGGCATACTTCTTCTCAAGAAGCACTCTGATGAACACTGTTGAGGCTGGTGAGAAATCCAATCCTAAGAGATAGTTCAACGCTGCTGAAGAGTGTGACTGTGGGATGGAAATCTTGGTCAAGATTGAGCCTGCAATGGTAGCCTCTCTGACAGAGCAACCATTCTCAAGCAATGGGAAAAGGAAACCTTGGAAGAAGGCACCTGGCTTATAAAGTGCCTTTTTGAGGGCTCTATAGATGTGGTAGTTCAAAGAGTGGGTCTCACTTTCCTCAATATCAACTCTGAATCTCTCCAAAAGTACGTTCTCAACAAATTTCTGGGCTTGCTTAGCAGTCAAGTTGGAAATGAACAATTTTGTAGCTTCATAAACGGCATGTGGTGTCCATTTGTCTGGGTTTGTCACATAGAGCACGTCCTCCCAGTTGTTCAACGAAGGGATCACTTTGAAAAGCTTAGGAAGCTTTCCATGCGTGTATGTGGACAAAATCTCACCGACACCAGTGTATGCAGAAATAACCTTTGGTGGCAATAACACAGCACCTTCTGGTCTGGAACTTTGGTGCTCGCTGGCCAATTGCTGCTCTTCTTTCTGTCTAATACTGGCCATAATCTTATCAGCCAAGTTGTAGGAATCGTCCATGCCCATAGCAGAGTCACCCCTGCTCTGCTGTAGATACTGTTCAAACATAGCAGCATCTTCTGGACTCAAATCCTCCTCGTCAAAATCGTACTCTTCGTCTGAGCCAATGTCTGAGAGCTCTTCGTATTCCTCCCCATCGTCCTCCTCTTCCTCCTCTTGTTGCTCCTCTTCCACAAATCTAGCGCCAAATGTGAACTTTCCCTGTTCTCTCAAAGACTCTTGTTCTTCCCTCTCGATCTCCTCCTGTTGCTCCTTGGCCAATTGGAGAATCTTTCTGGATGCTGCACTGCCAATATACTCTTGGTCCTCATCCTTCTCAACCTTCTTCTTTCCTCTGGACTTTGTTCTCAAGTTACCGCCCTGAGTAGTAAGCTCCTTGTACAAAGGATCGTGACGTGGTTTTTCTCTGGAACTTGATGCTTTTCCCATTGTATTTACCCTATTTGAACTTCAACTTGAGTGATTTGAAGAGCTCATCTCACACAAATTTTTTTTTCTTTCTTTCTTTCTTTTGAAAGCTGAAATTTTTTCGAGATCCGGTGGAATGCTTTTGTGATTTCCGAGATTATCTCAACTGCTACGAGCGAACAGTCTTTTGGAAGGCTAATAAGCGTTG
>JAJMLK010000348.1:0-11051 GCA_030564145.1 Williopsis takata
GGGGGCTAATGGTTATGTATGTTTGGTGCCACTTCGTCTGGTCTCGTCTCAAGATGTTCGGACGTTCCGGAGATGTCACATCCGGCCATTTGGGACCGGATTTCCCCCCGTTTTTTGTCGGAACTGGGAAACCAAAACCAACCCAACCCAACTGTACGTATGTGTGTATGTATGTATGTATGTAGTACCTGTTACAACTCTCAACACTCAAACGGGATGACGGATGTCGGAGTTTTCGCCCCCCCCCCCATGACAGTGCGATATCCTCTTTTGCAGTAGTTTATAATAACTTTCCCGCAACTGTTTAACCCATTGCACATCTTCACACACCTGTATTATATCAACTGTACACAGTTTTAAATGTCCTTTAGGTATACTCGGTTGGTCATCCACCACATAAAAAGAAAAAACTTTAATGTCTATAGACGTGGTTGCATGGCACACCATCCAGTAACACTCTGTTGTATGCACAACCATCAGTAACACATACACATACACATACACATACACATACACATACACACAGCAGGAACGTCAGTGGTTATGAGCCCCCTCCCGAGGCTGGGGCGAATCTGGCGAGGGCATCGATCAATTAATGGTACGCACCGCACAACTCGCGTTCGCCGCTAAAAATTTTCACCAATTTTTTTTTTTTTTTTGTGCCTCTTCGATAAACTTTCAAAATGGTTCAAAGAAAACTAGCCCAAAAGCAGTAGCAAAAAAAAAAAAAAAACAGCAGATTAAAAGCGTTCACAAAAGGGAATTTAACAAAGGCACTCTAGAAGTTCTTCTTGTTCCTATATAAAACACTTTCTAATCTTCACCAAAACCAAAAAAAAATTAGAAAACTTTGAAAAAAAAAAATCAATAACTTTCATCAAAAAAAAGCCAAAGCCAAATTTTTCCAAACCAAACCACAAACACAACAATCACCAAAAACAAAAAAAAAAAACAAAAAAAACATTATACAATGTCTGCCGAACAAGTTGAGAAGACCGCTCAAGACCTCGAGTCTTTGAACATCAAGGAGGAGTCCCCAGTTGCCTCCACTACCGACAAGAGCTCCGAGGAGCAGCCAGCCCCATCCAACGGTGCTTCCCTTTACGTTGGTGAGTTGGACCCAGAAGTCAGTGAGGCCACTTTGTTCGAGGTGTTCTCTGCTATTGCCCCAGTCTCCTCCATTCGTGTCTGTCGTGATGCTGTCACCAAGAGATCCCTTGGTTACGCTTACGTCAACTTTGACGACCGTAAGGATGGTGACAAGGCCATTGACGAGTTGAACTACACCCCATTGAACGGTCGCCCAATGAGAATCATGCTCTCCCAGCGTGACCCAGCCTTGAGAAGATCCGGTGCCGGTAACATCTTCATCAAGAACTTGGATGCTGCTATTGACAACAAGGCCTTGCACGACACATTCTCTGCCTTTGGTAGAATTCTGTCCTGTAAGGTTGCCACCGACATCCACGGTAAGCCAAAGGGTTTCGGTTTCGTCCACTACGAGACTGCTGAGGCTGCTGAGGATGCCATCGAGGCTGTCAACGGTATGGACTTGAACGGTCAGATTGTTTACGTTGCTAAGCACTTGTCCCGTGAGGAGCGTGAGTCCAAGGCCAATGCCATTGAGAACATGTTTACCAACGTTTACGTCAAGAACATCGACACCGAGGCTACCACCGAGGAGGTTGAGGAGATCTTTAAGCCATTCGGTGAAATTACTTCCTTCATCTTGCAAACTGACGCTGAGGGTAAGTCCCGTGGTTTCGGTTTCATCAACTATGCTGAGCACGAGTCTGCTGTCAAGGCCATCGAGGCTCTCAACGACTCCGAGTTCAAGGGCAAGAACTTGTACGTTGGTCGTGCCCAGAAGAAGACTGAGCGTTACGAGCAGTTGAAGAAGCAGCACGATGCTAACCGTGTCGCCTCTATGACCAAGTCCCAAGGTGTCAACTTGTTCATCAAGAACTTGGATGACTCCATCGATGACGAGAAGCTCCGTGAGGAGTTCTCCCCATTCGGTGTCATCACCTCCGCTAAGGTTATGTTGGATGAGGCTGGTAAGTCCAAGGGTTTCGGTTTCGTTGCCTTCACCTCTCCAGACGAGGCCTCCAAGGCTTTGACTGAGATGAACCAGCACATGTTGGCCAACAAGCCATTGTACGTTGCTCTTGCTCAGAAGAAGGATGCTAGACGTAACCAGCTCCAGCAGCAGATCATGGCTAGAAACCAGATGAGACTCCAGCAGGCTGCTTCTGGTATGCCAGGTCAGTTCATGCCACCAGTCTTTTACGCTGGTCAACAGCCAGGTGTCTACCCACCAGGTAGAGGTCCAATGCCAGGTCAGTTCATGATGCAGGGTATGCCAAGACCAGGTCAGGGTATGCCACCACAGGGTCAATGGGCTGGCCGTCAAATGCCACAAGGTATGCAGTTCAACGGCGCCCCACAGTTCCAGGAGTTCCCAGGTAGACAGGGTCAGCGTTTCAACAACAACAACAACAACAACAACAACAACAACCGTGGTAACAGAAGACAGAACCGTGAGGATGCTGGTGCCAACTTGGCCCAGGTCCTTGCTCAAGCCCCAGAGGAGCAGCACAAGAGAATCCTTGGTGAGGAGTTGTACGCCAAGGTTCTTGCTACTCAGAGAGCTCCAGATCTCGAGTCCGTTGGTAAGATCACCGGTATGATCCTTGGTTTGGAGAACGACGAGATCATTGCCTTGTTGAGTGACGAGGACTTGTTCAAGCAGCACTTTGACGATGCCCTTGAGGCTTACGAGGAGTTCAAGCAGAATGAGCAGCAACAGCCAGCTGAGGAGTCCGCTCCAGCTGAGGAGGCTGCTCCAGCTGAGTCTGCTTAAGTGGTGTGTTGTGCCACATGAGAGGACTTGGATTGGATCATAATGTTTTTGCCTTGTAATGTTGACTTGACTTGAATTTTCGGCTCCAATGATTGTCGACTTTTCGTTTGGTCTAATTTTGATCTCTCATGAGCTGTTTGGTGATTTTGGTTTTAATATTTTGTATATCCTTTTTTCTTATCCTTTTAGCTTTCTTGGCTGTTGTCTAGAAAGGGTTTTTGGATTACTTCTGGCTAATTGATATGGTTATTGACCTTGAGCTGTAGTTGCTGTTTTAAAAAGTGCGTATATGCCTAATATATTAGCGCGAATCACTTGACAAAGAGAGGTAATCCACGTATCGTATATCTACACATGAAATATCAGCGATGCTGTCAAGTTTTCTCTCAACATGGGTTCTGGCAATTCTCAAAAGATCAAGGTATTCAGTCAGACACAAAATTCCAATAATTTGTGGGAAACTCCATCAGGGTCTTTAAATTTATATCATTATCATTGAAACAGACAGCATATTACCATTTCATGCTGAAAATAATCTTCTTTTCGTTTTGTAATTTGCCATGTGTTTTTTCAATATTTGTCTTTGAACTTTGATGACACAAAAACCTCTCTCGAAATTTGGTATGGAGTCTTTTGCATTTAATTTTCGAAAAATCAAAAAATCAACCTTTTCCCAATACAATAAATGCTCCAAGGAAAGGACGGAAAAGAAATACTTTGATTTTGAAGTATTATAATAAAGAGAGCTTGTAACAGTGTGGTATCCTTTCAATTTTAACTCACCTGATTCGAGAGTGTAACAGCTGGCTTTCGAGTATTTCTTCAAGATGCAAACCTGAAAATGGCTTACTACGAGACAATTTTAGAACTCAATTATCACTCTGTGTGTTTTAATAGAGCTATATATATATATATGGATATCTCATAGAAACAAACAAAGATACATTATATTTCGAATAGCGAAAGTACAAGGACCAGAGGGATTAACGTTCTTGGTCTTGATGGACTGTCAGTTAAAGTGGCCCACATTTAAACAATGGTACAGGTGATCCAACCACCCCAGACGATCATGTTGTCAGAGTTCTCAGTGTTATCCTTTGGAGCGGCGGAAGAAACGGTAGTTGGCTGCATTGTAAGAAGTTTATCAGTAGTTGTTGTTGGAAGACAAGAAGCAGAGTACACACCCAGTCAATGGAGATTTGACATGTTTTTATACAGGTGGAGAGATATGAGGCTACATTTTTGAAACCTTCTAATGAAACCCTTTGATATGCAGTCCACTTCATTGGCTTTTCTCTTTAAAGTAATTTAGAACCTCTCAAAGAGTGATGGGACAGCTCTTTAATTCTTGATGTAATTTTGTATTTCCTCTTTAGGATAGAACAATAGGATTTGAGGCACCTCCCGGAGCAGAAATATGCAGCTGCAATCTGCAGACAGTAATGAATAACTACAGGAACAAGAACGGCTATTTCCTCTTTCAAATTCGAGAATAGAGGTCCGAAGTGCACATCTTGATCGAATACATAACCTTCTTCCAACAGTGTGATTTCTGGATAAGAATTTTGACACTAAAAATTTAATTACTTGCATATCGGAGAAGAGCACAATCACAAAATGATAGCATAAAACTCATCTGCGGGTGTGCATACTTACAGAGAGCGTAAAGTACTACATTAATGATCAAATAAACTGGCGCAAAGTTCTATAAATCTGATTGCATAACGAAAGGCAAGGCCACATTCGGCCGGACTCTAATTTGATAATCTGAAAATTTCAGAATGTAGAACGGACTGAATTCCCAGCTTGACAACATTATACTATAAATGGTCAACCTCAGATTCGATATAACTTTAGTTTCACTGAAATGAAGATCAGATTAACCATTTAATACACAATTTTAATAAAATAGTGTCCCTAACAATATTATACAGCTGAGCTTAAGAAAGCCAAAATTTGTTCGGAAAACTGGAGGGTTGGCCGAGTGGTCTAAGGCGGCAGACTTAAGATCTGCTGGACGTTTGTCCGCGCGAGTTCGAACCTTGCACCCTTCATAATCCATTTTTTTTTGATTTTTGTGAAAGTCTTACGTAATGATAACATAGTAAGAAGACACATAGCCCTTCTACCGTACTTAGCATTTCTTCAACATATGAAACAAGGTTGTTATCACCATCGATTTAATCACCTGTTGTCTTGCCATGATCAAGTTTTCAATAAGGTCCCCATTATACTGATTATATGGCGGAAGTAAGAGGATCTGTGGTAGAATCTTTGTGGATGGAATTCCAATTATAAAGAAAAGCCTGAATGTTTTGAAATAGAGTGATTGACAAAATCACCAACAATATACCCAAGAGTGACAAGGTGGTGATGTCAATCTTGGAAGTGTAGTCAGCCTTTCTCTTGAACAGCTCTGTTGCTTTGATGTTCAATGCCAACAATAACGATGTCAAGAAGATCAACGAATGAGAGACAGCATGGCCAGCTTTTGACGGTACGCCTGACTGTATCGAGTTGCCATCGACAGAGGTACTTGTCATCATGTCGACTATGGAGGGCTTCATAGTTAACTTTAAGGAACAAATGAGAACGACGGGGACAATGATGAGAAAAAGCTGCTTGCTCAATAAAAGAATGTCTTGTGCAAAACATGCAAACCCACCCACAGTGAGATACGCAATCAGGTTAAACATGCCTCCAAGGTCATCTAACGTGAAGGAATTCACATACTCGTTTGCAACTCTCTCCATACTTTTGAGCTTATGAAGAGGAATGGTAAGGACAATCTCTTTCCCCCCAGTAATATCACGATCACCTCGTGTACTCTCCATTATTCCCCCTTGCTGCTCCTTCCGACTACCTCCGAATGAAGAGCGTGTCAAAGTTGGACTCAGGGGAATCTCATTATATCCACCTAACTTGCGCGATGGAGACGGACTGCGACTTCCAAAGCTCCAGGCAGAGGTTATGGCTAAATGCTTTTCAATGATAGATGTCTTTGGTTGTTCACTGGCAATCAAATACAATGGCTTTGAAAAGTCTCTGTTGATCTGCGTCTTCATGATGTTGGCGTTTTCTCTAATAGAACAGCAGGCTATTATAATAAGTGTTAAAAGATCAGTAGCAAGAATATAATCTTTTATCTCTCTGGTGAATCTTGGTAGTTTAAAGCGGTTAGAAAGAGAAAACAAATTGTCTTTGTGGTCATGAACTTGGAGAGATCTACGCACGAATTTTCTTAAAAAAGTGACACAAAAGCTATCCAAATTTCCGATCCCTACAACTGAGCCCGCGCAGCAAACCAAAAAAAAAAAAAAAAACACAAAGTAAATTGTGTTCACATTCTAAACAGAGTTTCTACTCAAACTTCTCTCATCCTCCAACTCTTTGTCAAGGTCAAAGCTCGCGTCATCTGCCTGTTGCTGAAGTTCAATGTCTTCATAATCGTCATTACCATGACCAAATCGGGTATAACCTTTCTTTTGTGTAGAGTAGTTATTGAAGAATTCACCAAATTTACCACCCTTAGCCACATCATGTGCATTTGTGACCTCGCTGTTCTCATCAGCCCATGAAACAGTTTTCTTCATAGCTTTTTTCCTATTGCTAGCAGAAGATGTCTTTAGGATAGAGTTCTTGTTTGGTGGCTTGCCACCTTTGAAGTAGAATATCACGGCACCGACAATGACGATAAACGCCAAATATAGGACGAATGGGGTAGCACTCTTACTGTTGTCACTCTGTGGAGGTGGAGAGGAGTCCTCAACTGGAGATGTGTCACCATCACTTAGCCAGACGAGAGATTTGTTCTTGTAGAGTGGAGTCTCAATGTACGTCTCATTTTCATTATCGATCACTTTGAAGTTGCCAACAAAGATGTCGAACAAACCCCTTGAATCCTCGGATTTGTCGAATGGAACCATATGAGAAGAATCAAGCACATTAACAAAGGTTAGATTTCTGCTTGATTTAATGGATCCAGTAGATAATCCGTTGTAACGCCATTCAAACTCCTCAGTACCTTCATCAAATCCCATGGATCCACCCCATTCCAGCTTGGAGATCATGTCAATAACACCATAGTTGTTGCAGATGATATCTTTATCACCATTGAAGAGCATAATGTTCAACTGCTTTAACAACTCAGGGAAGAATTGGATACTTGGTTTGGAGTTTTCATTCTGCAAAAATTTGGACACATTATTGTCACATTCTCTCCACTTGGTGATCACAGAAGCATCCAAGTTCAATGCTTTGATAACATCATTAGATTGGAGCCATGGTTCGATGTTTACCAGGTCAGGAGGCCAATTCATTCCACAACTTGGATATGAGTCTCTCAGTCTCGTGTCATACATGTTGATACACTGCTCATTTTCTGGTCTTGTCTTGTCCCTTGTATATGATAGAATTCTGGTGAGGATGTTTTCACAATCTGGGAGGGAGAATTTTCCCTTACCTGAACCATCACTAACCTCGTTTTGACAATTTTCTTGCTCCTTCAAAAGCTTTGGAAGAAATTGATCATTTGCGTTAAGGATTCCAGAGTCTAAAAGGTACGGAATATAACTCATACTTTGAATGTTTGGATCAATCCAACCGTTTCCAATGATCAAACCTTTCAATGTAATGTTTGTTTTCTTCTCCTCGTTGGACCGCAAAATAGAATCAGCAATGTACGGAATATATTGACCGGCATAACTTTCTCCTGCGATGTAAAGTTCCTTATTCTCATCCTCTGGGAACTCCTTCATGTACTCTTGCAAGAACACTATAAAATCAGAAGCAACATCGGTAAGCTCCTTATCATAGTCCTTCGTTGTGCTAAATCCAGTACCACCTGGCTGATCGACGAAGATCATATTGGCAGCCTCGTACCAGGAGCCGTTGTTGTACACGAGTTTTCCATCCTTATCAACTCTGAGTGGGCCTGATTCCATGAGGGCACCATCCATCGAGGAACATCCCGGCCCACCATTCAGCCAAATCACCGTTCTGTTGAAGTCTGTGTTTTGCCTCTGGAATCTCCAGAAGAAGTACTTAGTGTCTGTGGATTCGTTTAGCGTGATATGACCAGCATGCATCACAGGTCTGAGTCCCTCAGGCACGTTTGATAGCCCTGGAAGGCTACTAACGTGGAACTGCGCGTGTGCGCTGTCTGGCGCAGCGTCTGAATCACCATCCGGAGACCGAGGAACACGCACAGGCACAGCGAGTGTGAAAGCTACTATATAGCATAGCAGTTGCATAGAGAGCATCTTAGTTGCCTATCAGCGTGCTTGTTGTCGTTAGTTGCAGTCGCTGACTATTCCTCCTTTGTGATTCGGCTGTGTTTTTAAACCCGGTGCTGCTTTTAACGTCTAATATCGGATTCTCGTTTCATAAGGAAGGATTTACACACAAACTACGAGGTTTCAGTCAAAAAAAGGAAAATATAAAAATTCGATTAAAAACGGAACTTACTCAATAGGTTCAATGTTCCAGATACTATCAGCGTACTCCTGAATACATCTATCAGAGGAGAAAAAGCCTGTGTTAGCAACGTTGGTGATGGACTTCTTGATCCACGACTTCTGGTCCAAGTAGGCCTCGTCAACGAGTTCATGAGCCTGCAAGTAGGAGTCAAAGTCATCAGAGACCAAGTAGTGGTCGCCATGGTACTTGATGGAGTCAATGAGCGATCTAAACTCGTCGCCGTTACCAAATTTACCTTGCTCAATGGCTTGGAATACATCGTCCAGGGCCTGTGGAATCTGGTAGCTCTTAAAACGGTGTTCATGTCTAATGTCCTCAACGTTCTCAGCCAAGTGACCAAACAGGAAGATGTTGTCTTCACCACACTCTCTGGTGAGCTCAACATTGGCACCGTCAACGGTACCAATGATCAAACCACCATTCATCACGAATTTCATGTTCGAAGTACCAGAGGCCTCAGTACCAGCAGTGGAGATATGCTCGGAAAGATCAGAAGCTGGGATGATAATCTCAGCCTTAGAAACGTTGTAGTCTGGGATGAAAACAACCTTGAGCAAATCACCAACATCTGGGTCGTTGTTGATAACGTCAGAGACAGCGTTGATCAACTTGATAATCAATTTGGCGGTGTAGTAGCCTGGAGCAGATTTACCACCAAAGATGGCAACCTTTGGCAAGATCTTTTTGCGCTCCTCTGGGGAAGACTTCTTGATCTTGAGGTAACGGCTAATGACACCAAAGATGTTCAACTGCTGACGCTTGTACTCGTGGATACGCTTCACCTGGATGTCAAACAACACATCTGGGTTCTTAATCTCAGTCCCGGTCAACTTCTTGATCAACGCAACAAGCTTGATCTTGTTGTCAAGTTTAACCTTGGCCCACTGCTTTTGGAACTCTGGGTCTTCTGCATACTTTTCCAACTCTTTCAACAAGGTCAAGTCCTTCAAGTAGTCATCAGATCCAAGCTTAGAAGCAATCAACTGGGCCAACTCCGGGTTGGCCTGTCTCAACCATCTTCTTGGTGTGATACCGTTGGTCACATTGGTGAATTTGGAAGCACCAAAGATGTTGACAAAGTCCTTAAAGATAGTGGTCTTCAACAACTCAGAATGCAACTCAGCAACACCGTTGACCTTATGGGAACCGATAATAGCCAAATATGCCATTCTAATCTGCTTTGTAGAAGCCTCCTCCACAACAGATACACGGGATAACAGGTCACGGTCATCTGGGAACAACTTTTCAACGTGCTGCAACCAGTACAAGTTGATGTCGTAGATGATTTCCAAGTGACGAGGCAACAACTTTTCAAACAATGGAACCGGCCACTTCTCCAAAGCCTCCTGCATCACAGTATGGTTGGTGTAACCAAAAGTTTTGGTGACAATGCTCCAAGCTTCGTCCCAATCCAAACCTTCCAAGTCCACGAGCACACGCTGCAACTCTGGGATGGCCAACGTTGGATGGGTGTCGTTCAGCTGAATGGCAACCTGGTCTGGCATTTCTGACCATGGACGCTTCGTCTTTTTGAACCGTCTGATAATGTCGTGCAAAGAGGCACAGACCCAAAAGTATTGCTGCTTCAAACGCAGCTCCTTACCAGAGTCAAAGTTGTCGTTTGGGTACAAGACAGCTGTGATCGACTCTGCAGCTTGTTGGGCACGAACAGAGTTCTGGTAGTCACCAGAGTTGAACTTTTCAAAATCAAACTCCCTAGTCGGCTCCGCAGACCACAAACGCAAATTGTTCACGTTGTCCGTCTTGTAACCTGGGACTGGGAAGTCGTAGGCAACGGCCATTACCCGCTCACCACCAACCCAATGTGACTTGGTGTTACCTTGGGCATCCTTATCGTGCTCAACGTGGCCATAAAAGTCGACTGGGATCTGGATCTCACTACGAGGGATCTCCCATGGGTTTGAAAATTTGAGCCAGTAATCTGGGGTCTCAACCTGGTACCCGTCAATGATCTTTTGGGCAAAGATACCATAGTGATAACGCAAACCGTAACCCCAACCTGGGTATCTACCACTGGCTAAGGAATCAATAAAACACGCAGCAAGACGGCCAAGACCACCGTTACCGAGAGCAGCGTCCGGTTCCTGTTCCAGCAAGTCTTCCAATTTGAAGCCCAACTCGTCAACACCCTGCTCAACTGTATCTCTCTGGTCGGTGTTGATCAGGGCATTGTCCAAAGCTCTGCCCATCAAGAACTCCAAGGACAAGTAGTAAACTCTCTTCTGGTCCTTAGTGGTTTGCTTCTGCTGGGTCTTATTCCAATTGGTAAGCAAGTTGTCTCTCATGGTGCTAGAAGTGGCCTGGTAGGCAGCAAGCTCATCACAGTTGTAAAGAGATCTAGCCAAGGTGGTCTCAACATGACGAACAAAGCCATTCTCAAACTCCTCCTTGTTCTCAAAGTTCTTAGCGGCAAACTTCTTCCAAGCCTCACGGCTCTTTAGAGGGATAGCACTGTCAATGGTTTTAATCTCAGCAGGGGAGAAGCCTGTAAAGCGTCTAATGTGCTTTGGTCGTGGGAGTTCCTCGCCCACTGTCTCAGTAGGGGAACCTGGGTGGAAGTTGTAACCTGTCATTGCTCAATTGAGTTACCAAAAAGCGACTCTTTGTTTTTGTTCCTTTGTTCCTCTGTTGGGCGTTGAGGAGATATATCGGGGGATAAAGAAACGTTTCATTATCCCTCCCTCCCTCC
>JAJMLK010000349.1:0-11049 GCA_030564145.1 Williopsis takata
AGGACGAGGACGAGGTGTGCCCTTTTTGCCGACCCTTCTTTCCTAGAAGTCCGACAGAGGAGGGACTTATTGCCGTCCGCCTGCAAAATGTCGGACAATGAAAAAGGGCTTTGTAGTGGGAAGGGAAAATAAAAGATCATTCCATCCTTGCTTCGCACACTCTTTCGCGTGGAATAGATATACACTCATCAAAGCGTCACGAAGGGGACGACGAGACGGTGTTTCACACAAAGCATGACAGTTCCAGTTGCGACGGCTAACAAAACAAGCATTAGCTCCGCATCTTCAAAAGAATCCCCAGGCACACGATCGGTCATAACACCAATGTCGTCGCCAGAGAACAAAACGGAACAGCTTTATAACGTTGAGCGTCACTCGTACTCGTGCAAACGTTGTAGACGTTTGAAGAAGAAATGCTCTCGTACGAAACCCGAATGTCTGAACTGCTCAAAGGCAGGTGAAGACTGTAAATATGTCCCGAGGGCTCCGCGGAGAAAGAAGTCAGAGATACTGATGAGTTTGGATCGTGCTCGTGATGGCCAGACCAGTCCAGTTATAGAGACCGCTGTAGGGCAGGGCTTGCCTCATCAGCTCGATACGCCTTCTGAAAATCTACCCTATGCTGGAAGAGATGCCGCTATCACTCACCAAGTCCCACAACATCAGCCATTACCACCACCATCACAGCAACACCACCAACAGCAACAGCAACAACAACATCATCATCATCATCAACAGTTACAAATGAATTCCATCCAGCAACAGCAGCAATTCCAGGCCTTCAAATTTGGCTCCAAGCCTTCCTTGCCGCCGCTGAGTACTTTGACTATGTTCCAAAGCCCGTTGTACCATAATCAATATCAACAACAACCGCCAGCACCACATCAGCCTCATCAATCTATACACCAACAACAGAATTCGCCACAACCATACCAACAACATCAATATCCTCAGGGTCAAACCTCCTGCGCCCAACCTCCACTCACAGCAAATGAGCTGCACCAGGCGTACCTCTCAAAGGTGATCAATCTTGCTACAGAACCACAACAGCCATCCGTGCCTGACGCAACACGTCCATCTGCTTTGAGCCCCAAAGTTACTCCAGAGCTCTTGGAGGCTTGTGTGACGTTTTTCTTTGAAGTATTTGCAACAAACTATCCGTTTATCAACGTTGCCAGGTTCAACCAACTGTACTATCCAATTACATCACATTTCCAAAAGGCAATCGCAATGGATGATTTGACAAATTTTGAGTTGATGATGGCCGTATATATTGGCTACACTGGTCTTGTAAAAGCACAAAAGATTAGACCTTCTGAACATGGCGACTTTCAAGATATTCTAAAGCTGAAGGCGAGACATATGTTTGTACAAATCTCGTCAACGGAGAGTTTGGAAACCGTCGTTCAACTACTCTATTTCGGATTGTTGGGATTATTGGACAAGGACAGTAAGACTAGTTGGTACATTGATGGATTGTTGGTCCGTGTTGTGGTCAACCTAGGGTTGAACAACACACGCAAAGAGAAGTACACGCCGGAAGTGGAGACAAAGAACAGATTGTTCTGGAGTGCTTATACGTATGATCGTGCTGTTGCAGGTGCGTTAGGCAGAAGTTTTGCCCTTGATGATGATTACATCGATGTGGAATTACCACAAAGTCAACCAGGCGAGGAAAGAGAAGGTCCCGAATTGAGCAAGGCTTTCATACAGTTGAGAACAATTGAGGGTAAAATCATGAAATTTGTTCATAGCACCAATGCTGGTAAAAACATGAAGACCGATGGTGAAAAATTGGCACTGTTGAAGACTTTGAGAATGGAGATCGAGAGCTGGTACAACTCTACGAGTCTTGTGGCGTGCAGCAATAAGAAGATTATATCAAACCCTGCTTCTACTGCATGGTACTACTCCGCCTATTACCATTTACTTCTATTGCTATACAAGCCATCCTTCCTCATACCCAATTTGAACAGTGAGACTTTGGAACTGTTGAGCAAGACGGTTGGACAGTACGTGACGTACTTGTACAACTTGCATGGCATTTACCCCTTGCCATTGACCTGGACTCAATGCGCCAAATTTGTCTCTCACTGTTCCACTATGATGTTTTGCATTTGTTCAAGTTCGTTAAATCTCTCAGAAATGAAGATGGAGCTCAAGTTATGCATTGAGATATTGTCACATTATAACAACGATTCCCCAATGATTTCAGATATGGTCAAGCTCTTCACCAAGATCAACACGAATATTTATGAGTATCAATCAAGTGCGGAAGATCCTCTGAGAGACCCGGGCTGCCTGAAGGGGTTCCTACCAGATATTGGGACAGAATACTTGCAAATCTTTGCCACTCACAAGCCCGAAATGGATGAACCTGTACTAAGGGGAATTGCTGCTCTTTTGAAGAATATCTCTAGAGAGACAATGTGAAGAATGAGCCGTTCTATAATACATATGATCCACAACACGGGGTGTCAAAAGGGATATAAATTTGTAGTTATTTAAGTAGTATACATTAGTCATTTGGGTCTCATCATTTGGCAGCGGCAACCTTAGCCAATTCTTGTCTATCATTGTTAGTACAGTTCAACCGAAAAAAAAGCATAAAAAGCATGGTACCTACCTCAGCTCCTTGCTGAAGTTGTCGTCAACATCGTTGTCATCCCAGTCCTCAACCCAGAGCGCCCTCTCAGACTCTGTGCCCATAGTCTGGCCATCCTGCCAGTCCTCGGCCTGGAAGTCTTCAAACTCATCGTCCTCCTCAAGGGAGCGGATCACCTTCTGTTTCTCAGCTTCAAGAGCCTCTTTCGTTGGTTCACTCATCTTATGTTGGATGCGTAGTTCTGTCTCTTGTTGGTTCACCAGCATGATAAACATATCCTCGTTGACGTTTTCGCCACATCCACCAGCGCCGCTACCCTATATTGACACGGGCCATCGCTGGCAGAAATCCACAAACGGACACACCAAGAAAAATTATCACCAAAAGTCACCGGACTAGATCATTAAACACTAATAACAACCGCCAAAAACAACTCCAACGGAACTCCAACGGAACGCTTCTGCTACCTTCTGGCTAATAAAAATCTTGAAGAACATCTGAAAACCAGAGAAACTTTTGAGATGAAGGCTACAGTCGTCGACGTTGCTCCCAAGCGTATTAGCGGGATTGAGTTTAGTGCCCTGTCTCAGGAGGACATCCTTGCCCAGTCCGAAGTGGAGGTGGCAACCAGAGACCTCTTTGACCTTGAGAAGGGTCGTACTCCAAAGTCAAATGGTGCTCTTGACACGAAGATGGGTGTGTCCTCTGGCTCTGCTGAATGTGCGGTATGTCACGGTAACTTGGCCACTTGTCACGGTCATTTTGGCCACTTAAAGTTGGCACTCCCAGTGTTCCACGTCGGTTATTTCAAGGCAACAATTCAGGTGTTGCAGTCTATTTGTAAGTGCTGTGGCTCTCTGTTGATTGACGAGGAGACAAAGCGTAAGTTTAAGGATGAACTCAGAAGACCAGGTATCGACAACTTGAGACGTATGGGAATCATCAAGAAGATCTTGGACCAGTGTAAAAAGCAGAGACGCTGCTTCGACTGTGGTGCTGTCAACGGTGTCGTCAAGAAGGCTGCTGCTGGTTCTGGTACCGCATCTTTGAAGATCGTTCACGATACCTTTAGATGGATCGGCAAGAAACCAACACCAGAGAAGGCCGAGTGGGACAAGGACATCGACCAAGCTATTTCGAACAACCCAGATATTGAAAAATTCTTGAAAAGATCGATGGATGATTTGAATCCATTGAAGGTTTTGAACTTGTTCAAACAGGTCAAGAATGAGGATTGTGAACTTTTGGGTATCGATTCAGGAAGAGGCGGTAGACCAGAGACTTATATCTGGATTTACTTACCAGCACCACCGGTGTGTATTCGTCCTTCTGTTGTCATGAGTGACTCTCCGACTTCCAACGAAGATGACCTGACTGTCAAGCTTACTGAAATTGTCTGGACGAGTTCATTGATCAGAGCTGGTATCGAGAAGGGTATCTCAATCAACAATTTGATGGAACAATGGGATTACTTGCAGTTATCTGTTGCTATGTACATCAACTCTGATGCTGCTTCGCCTTCTATGCTCCCAGGTGCCACCGGTGCGTCCAAATCCGCTAAGCCCATCAGAGGTTTCTGCCAAAGATTGAAAGGTAAACAAGGTCGTTTTAGAGGTAATTTGTCCGGTAAGCGTGTTGACTTCTCTGGTCGTACCGTTATTTCTCCAGATCCAAATTTGTCTATTGATGAAGTTGCGGTTCCTGATAGAGTCGCCAAAGTTCTGACTTATCCAGAGAAGTGCACCAGATACAACAAGGAGAAATTACAAAGATTGATCCTTAATGGCCCAACTGTTCATCCCGGTGCAAACTATTTGCTCAAGAACAACGAAGATGCTCGTCGTAACTTAAGATATGGTGACAGACAAAAGTTGGCTAGAAACTTGCAATATGGTGACATCGTCGAAAGACACATTGAGGATGGTGATATTGTTCTTTTCAACAGACAACCTTCCTTGCATAGATTGTCCATCTTGTCACATTATGCCAAGATTAGACCTTGGAGAACTTTTAGATTGAACGAGTGTGTTTGTACTCCCTACAATGCTGATTTTGACGGTGATGAGATGAACTTGCACGTTCCTCAAACTGAAGAGGCTAGAGCAGAAGCTATCAATTTGATGGGTGTCAAGAATAACTTGTTGACTCCAAAGTCTGGTGAGCCAATTATTGCTGCCACGCAAGATTTCATTACTGGTTCCTATCTGGTTTCTCACAAGGATTCTTTCTTCGATAGAGCAACATTGGTTCAGTTGTTATCTATGATGTCCGACGCTGGTATCCAATTTGACATACCACCTCCAGCCATTCAAAAGCCACACTACCTTTGGACTGGTAAGCAGGTTTTCAGTTTGTTAATTAGACCAAACAAGTCATCACCTGTTGTTATAAACTTGGATGCTAAGAACAAGACATTTGTTCCACCTGCTAAGGGCCAACCGAATGAGATGTCGCCAAACGATGGTTTTGTCATCATCAGAGGTTCCGAAGTTTTGAGTGGTGTCATGGATAAGTCCACTTTGGGTGACGGTAAGAAACACTCTGTCTTTTACACGATTCTTAGAGATTATGGTCCAAAAGAGGCCGCTGCCTCCATGAACAGAATGGCTAAGCTTTGTGCTAGATTTTTGGGTAACAGAGGCTTCTCGATTGGTATCAATGATGTTACTCCGGGTGTCGACTTGAAGAACAAGAAGGAAGAAATGGTTGAGACTGCCTATGCCAAGTGTGACGAGTTAATTCAACTTTATAATGAGGGTAAATTAGAGACCCAGCCAGGTTGTAATGAAGAGCAAACATTGGAAGCCAAGATTGGTGGTTTGTTGTCCAAGGTTAGAGAAGAAGTGGGTGAGGTTTGTATCAACGAGCTGGATAAATCAAACGCTCCGTTGATCATGGCTACCTGTGGTTCTAAGGGTTCTACTCTTAACGTTTCTCAGATGGTTGCTGTCGTGGGTCAGCAGATTATCGCAGGTAATCGTGTTCCTGATGGTTTCCAGGATCGTTCCTTGCCTCATTTCCCAAAGAACTCTAAAACTCCACAATCTAAGGGTTTCGTGAGAAACTCTTTCTATTCTGGTTTGAGTCCCCCAGAGTTCCTTTTCCACGCCATTTCTGGCCGTGAAGGTTTGGTTGATACTGCTGTGAAGACTGCCGAAACTGGTTACATGTCCAGAAGACTGATGAAATCCCTTGAAGATTTGAGTTGTCAATATGACAACACCGTCAGAACATCCAGTAACGGTATTGTCCAATTCACCTACGGTGGTGATGGTCTTGATCCATTCGATATGGAGGGTGATGCTAAACCTGTTAACTTCAACAGAACTTGGGATCACTCTTATAACATTACATTCAAGGTTGAGGATAAGTCATTACTTCCATTCCAGGTTGCTGATGTCTGTGAGGAGATCTTGCAACCTTTGGAGGCCAAATTACTGAGATACGATAACTTGGGTCAGCTTGTTAGTGCCGAAGATGCTGACAAGATTGAGTACGTTGATCAGGATGATGCCGAGAGAGACTTTTACCAATCCATTCGTGATTTCGTGGCGAAGAAAGCTACTCGTATGGCTAAGATCAGAGAGTCTAAGAGATTGCACGGCTTTTTGGAGAAACCAGCTGATGAGTTGGCCAACATGGATCTTGATGAGAGATCAAGTGAGACATCTTTGATCGCTGTGAACCAATTGGCAAAGATTACTGACTCTTGTGTTAGAAAGTTTTTGGAAATTGCTATTTTGAAGTATGGCCGTGCCAAGGTTGAGCCAGGTACTGCTGTTGGTGCTATTGGTGCCCAGTCGATTGGTGAACCAGGTACTCAGATGACTTTGAAAACTTTCCATTTTGCTGGTGTTGCCTCGATGAACGTCACATTGGGTGTTCCTCGTATCAAGGAAATTATTAACGCTTCCAAGACTATCTCCACTCCAATTATCAATGCTGTTTTGGTCAACGACGATGATGAAAGGGCTGCTAGAGTGGTTAAGGGTAGAATTGAAAAGACATTGTTGTCTGACGTTGCCTTCTACATTCAGGATGTTTATAAGGATGATTTATCCTATATCCAAGTGAAGGTTGACTTGAGAACAATCGAGAAGTTGCAGTTGGAATTGACCATTGATGACATTGCCGTCGCAATCAGTAAGGCTCCAAAGCTAAAGATTTCTGGTGGTGATGTGTCCGTTGTTGGCAGAAACAAGATCAACATCAACGTTTATACTGATGAGTCCAAGTTGAAGTCTGTTTCGACAAGTGCCAAGGAGCCGCATGTGAATGAGTTGTTCTTTAGAATGCAGCACCTTCGTCGTGCTCTTCCATCCGTTGTTGTCAAGGGTCTCGTTGACATTTCGAGAGCTGTTATTAACATACGTGACGATGGTAAGAAGGAATTGCTTGTTGAAGGTTATGGTCTTCGTGATGTCATGTGCACTGATGGTGTTATCGGTGCGAAGACTAAAACCAACCACATTTTGGAAGTTGTCTCTGTCTTGGGTATCGAGGCAGCTCGTGCCTCCATTATTGGTGAGATTGACTACACCATGTCCAAGCACGGTATGAGTGTCGATCCACGTCATATCCAATTGCTTGGTGATGTTATGTCGTATAAGGGTGAAGTCTTGGGTATTACGAGATTCGGTTTGAGTAAGATGAGAGACTCTGTGTTGCAATTGGCCTCCTTCGAGAAGACCACTGATCATTTGTTCGATGCATCGTTCTACATGAAGACTGATAAGGTTGAAGGTGTTTCGGAATGTATCATTTTGGGACAAACCATGTCCATTGGTACCGGTGCTTTCAAGTTGGTCAAACAAACCTCTGTTGAAGAGAGTGATCTCACTCCAAAAGCCACGCTTTTCGAAGACCTGTGTATGTCAATCAGTGTTTGATTGTAATTCAGCTCTCGAGGTTGTTTCTTTTACCGCATGTTTTATTATTCTATCGTTTGTCATTCTTATGTTTTGCATCATATCATTCATTTTAGGGAGGGAGATAAGAGGGGGAGGGGAGCTCTGTGTATATAGAAAAGAGCTTTTAATGTACTATAGAGAACTTTTTTTTGTGAAAAAGAAAAGAATCAAACTGTAGATTATCTTATGTTGTATAGAGCGCAAATCTTCACGATCTGAGTTGGTGGATGGCCATGAACACTAGTGCGATTGAAACGTAGGGACTGGCACGCTCGCCAACTCTTGCAAATTTCCAAAAGACACCAAGCACACTGCTATAGTTAGAACGAGCGTTTAAAAAGAAGCAGCTGATGACACTTACCCGTGATGATTTCTATCTAGCAAACTTGGCCAGTTGAGATGTATGTACGTGCACGAGCATATGAGCAGAAGGATAACCTGGAGTAAAGATGTGAAATTGAAGAGAGCAGACTATTTGATGTCAGTATGGTTTCATGCCGAAGACTAAGCACTGAGAGACCCACCATTTCGTGCGCGGTTGTACGTTGTCCTTGTTGCTGTTTGTCGTTGCTGGTTTGTTTGTTCACGCGGGTGCCAGTTTTCTTTGGCGATGAAGAAAGAAGTGTTGATGATTTTTGGTTCGCGCGGTCGGCCTAAACTACGTAGGAGTTCATTTTGCTATAGTATATTTTGGGGAGTGGGTGCTCAAATATTGAAGGAATTGCGACGCTATTGACAAGGCAGGACTAAAGTGTCCACGATTACCCACCAGAAGATAGTTATCACCTTTTTCTACTGTATGAAGCGGATCTCCTTGGGTTCCTGCGGTGATCATTTTCTGACTCTGTGGGCGTTAGGGTGCTTGCCTTTGTGGTTGTTGTTGTGGGCAGCACGGGCTCCTCCACCAGAGGTTTTGGGACCATGGGTATAATGAGCAGCACACCCATCGCACTTAATCGGGCTTTGTACTGCTCAATCTGTTTCTCGGTTAACTCTTTGCTGTATATGGTGGTATCATTCGTAATGCCTCGTGGAGCAACAACATCATTTTCCTTGTGAGATGGACCCTGTCGGCTAAGCTGGTCTACCCGATTTAATACCTCCATGAACTCGTAGATGTCCAAGTAGCTCCTGTATCTCGCAGAATTCGGAACGGGTCTGCTGCGTGCAAGATTCTTTTGTATCTGTTTCCACTGAGCATCTGTCACTTTTAGCAGCCCATTGGAGCGGTCAAAAGTGGCTCCCATCGATTTGAACTTTTGAAGAAGCACCATTGTGTGTCTCATGTGACCATGACGATTGTTCAGATGGGTCAGCGAAACTTGAAATCCAGGAAATCTCTTCTGTAGCCTATGTAACACTTTAATCTTGTCATCTTGTGTGAGTTTTTGAGAGGCATTGCGGAGCATTATCTTTGAGAGAAGCTTCACGTGGTACAAACTGCGTCTGATGGTCCATTTGACACTGAAATTGGAGTATAGACGGGTCTTTCCCTCGGGTACATCCTCCACCGGTTCCAAAACTGGTCCATTGTTCTCTGTGTAGTTGAATGATACATTCGATGAGTCCATATCGACACGTAATACGCTCGGTTTACCACAACAGTTACGTCCAGCCTATTATTGAAGCAATGCGCATTGTGAGAAAGCAAAACAAAACAAAACAAAAAAAAAAAAAAAATGTAGACAGATACCGGGTGACACTTTGATCGCGCTCCCATAAAGCAACTTTATTACTCGATGTATACTACTAGGAAAGCGTTTCTTTTAAGTATTAGACTTGGACTCTAAAAATATTATCTGTCTGACACCTGGAAGATACCCATGATTAACAATTGGGTCGATCTTTACAGACTTCTGGCTCGCAATTCCATAGCTGATACAAAAATTTAGTTGTTATGGCTATCGACATCTCCGAAAACCGGATGCCAGGGCAACCGCGGTGAAAATAACACACCTGATTCCAATTTCCGATAAACGAATAAATATATAAACGAATAAATAGATAGATAAATAAATAAATAAACGAGCCAGTGATGAATAAATAGGCGAATAAAATGATGAAAATCACAGAGAGGCAGCTGCGCGTTGCAATGTGTGTCTGCTGAGGCCCTTGATGTCAATATGACGTCTCGCTGAACCATCAGACGCAGCCCTCCATCCCCGTTCGAGGTCCATGGCAACTTCAGAGTCAAAGCATGGGTTCTGGACAAGTCTTAGTACGGAGCCCATAAGTTCATTATCCAACTTCCCAGCTCCCCGTTGGAGTAACCTTAAGATATGCGCCAACTGGGCGAGGTCGACATCTGCATGGTTCAACAAAGACTGGATAATGTCCTTAGCGAGCGTCAATGGAATATTAATGGAACATTCTTGCATGTCTTCGAGATACTCAATCAGCTTGTATGGAGTTAGTTCCGTCAGCGAGGCGTAGTGTTTGATCAATGGCGCGAAAGTCTCATATGTTGGAGATGGCACAAACAATGGGGCATCAAGTCTTTGTAGCTGTAGTGAGTCTAGGTACTGCAATTGATGGGTATACTGACGTCTCTTGAACATTTCCCATTCGCGTGATCGCGTGGATAAGCTCATAGAGGTGTTTACAACTTGTTCCGCGGCCTGCAATTCACCACAGTTCACAAGGATGCTGATTACACTGTTCATCATTGAGACGTCAAAGACCACACCAACTTTCAGAACACTTTGGAGCAATGCAGTAGCATCATCTACCATTCCAAACCTTCCCATGAATCCGAGAACAATGTCATACGATACACGATCCATTTTGATGTCTCTTTCACTCAAATCGTTAAATATCTCCTTCAAGAACGCATAATTCCCATGCTTGGAAGCATACTTCAAAAAGATATTCGCTGTTGAAATATCCAAGTCTCTTCCTTCGGAATCGCCATAATCTCCATTTAGCAAACTCGACCATTGTCTCTTGATATTCACAACGTTCTGTTCGTCATAGTTGCAGAGAGAAAGTATGGCATTCGTCTCCTTATGGCTCAATTCCATTCCGCAATTCTTCACTCCATTGCTTAGCCTCCTGAATAGATCACCAATTTGGGATCTATGAGCACCCTGTGCTTGGGTAAATCTCTCGAGCAAATCTTCAAAATGATGGGGCATCACATACAACGGCTGCGGTGCTGGCAATTGAGTATATGCGCCATAAAGCGATTTATGCCGCACTACACCATCGAGAGGATAGAGCTCCTTTAGGAATTGGAAGTAGAGGTGTGGAATACAGTGCTGGCGTGGAATCTTGAGCCTCACTTGTCTAATATATGAGTGTTGGACGTTCAGGGGCAGTGAGTTGACGAATTTGGGGATGCTTGCCCGATGGCCATTTATGAGTTCTTTGAAACAAGAATATGCTGTAGGCCGCGATAGCCAGTGAGTGATGAAATCTCCTAGTGACATGTTGGCCTTGTGACTGCCAATGGAAAAAAGCCAACTGAGGAATGGTGATGATCCATTTAGCCTGTAAAACAGTCCCCATCCCTCAAGACCGATCAACAACAATTTT
>JAJMLK010000350.1:0-11030 GCA_030564145.1 Williopsis takata
AAAAAAAAAAAAAAAAATAAAAAATAACACACCAACAAAAAAAAATTCAAGTTTGCTCTCTTTCTCTATACCTCTCTCTCTCTCTCTCTCTTTCTCTTTCTAATTCATTACTATGTCTTCCCCATTCTCCATGCCTCTTATTACTTTCTCTGTCTCTCTCTCTCTCTCTCAATATATATATATCCCCATTCCTTCTTTGAATGGTATATGAATGCAGCCCATTGGGGTAAGCCGGAAAAGAGCAACCTTTGTAGTAAAAAAGGCGTACATACGTACATACGTACATACATACGTACACACGTATGTATGTGAAAGAGTTTTCAATATTGCTACTTTTCTTTACACACTTTACATAACGTACACACGTCGCATTACGTACATAAGTCACGAGGGGAAGAGAGAATAGCAAGGAGAAAGGAGATGTTATTTAAATACTTCCCCTCACCCATCAATTTTTCCCTTGTACAACAAGACATTCAGATTTAGCAACTAGTGTTTGAATTAAACAATCTACAATGTCAGCAAGAGCGTTTCTTATTAGTGCCGGTGTACTAGGTGGTGGGTTGTACCTTTACCAGAACAGACTCGATGCCGCACAACAACAACAACAACAACAGACATACCCTTTCAGATCCACATCGAGTAGTGTTGGTGGTGGTGGTGAAGGCCCAGGCCAATACGCTGGTCGTCAACTTGACGAAGGTGTTGCGCGTGCGCGTGATGGTGCACAGCAATTGCACACAGATGCCACGCGTAAGATTGACGGTACCCTTGGCTCTGTAGAGCGTGAGCGTGGCCATGTTGCCTCATGGGCAAGTGACAAGCTCGATTCTACCAAAAGCGCGCTTGATGATGCTGCAAAGAGTGCAGAAGAGAGGGCCAAGCTGTTGAAGCACCAGGCACAGCAGAAACAAGGAGAGCATCCAAATCGTTTGGAGAAGTTTGAGCAGGGCGTGAAGGAAGAATGGGAGGAGGTTAAGCAGAAAAAGGGCTCGTGGTTTAAGCCTACTGACCCAGACAGGGAGGTTGAGCTCGCAAAGAACACGAAGAAGAGCCTCGAAGGATGGGGTGAGAGCGCTGCGCAGAACGCTTCGGAGTACTACGACTCTGTCGTTGGGTCTGCACAGAACGTGCTGTCCTCAAAGCCTGACCGTGTTTATGCCGATGCCAAACGCGTTTATGAGGATGCCAAGCGCAAGTTTGACGAGACGAAGGCGTCGTGGTTGTCGTTCAGCGTTGACGACGAGACGAAGCGTGCACACGCTGAGGCTCAAAAGCACTTGGAGTACGCACAGAAGAAGTTTGACGAAGCGTCGGCAAAGTTTAACGAGTGGAAGAAGAAGAACAAGAGTGCCCTTGACGCCAACGGAGGTGGAAGTTACATTGGCTTCTACGACTGGTTGCGTGGCGGTGTGCCATACCAACAGGAACGCGCTGCGCGTGCTGCGCGCGATGCAGTGCGTGGTTGGGGAGAGACTGCTACCGAAGCTGCACAGGAGACGTACCAAGATGCAAAGAATGAGCGTCATTCCATCCAGGGGAAGGCGCGTGGATGGAGCCGTCGTGCACTAAAGAGCGCTGACGAGTGGAACAACTGGTTTTCCAAGAAGTACGAACACTCTGTTGATGGTGCGCGTGATTTTTACAACGATGCCAACGATTCGCTAACGGATGCACAGCAGGACCTAGCGGCACACACGAAGCACTGGTGGCAAGTGTGGAAGAGCTCTGCCAAGGATATCGAATTGCAGGCAAAGGTGGATGTCGAGGAGGCACAGAAACGAGTTGTTGAAGCGAGCAATGGTCTCTTGAAATGGGGTGTTGATGTTGGTTCCATCGACAAGTACAACAAGAACAGGTACAACAGGTTCAACGAGGATACCGACGATGCAAAGGGTTGGATCACCGAGATGAACTGACTATACCTGTTGTTGTACTGACGAACTCTGGAGAGGGAAATAAAAACACCAACAACCTCTCCTATGGTGATATGCTTTCTTTTGTAAAAGTGGAACGTTGTTGCTTTCTTTGGGCTGGTTGCTCTCTCTCCTTTATCGATTTATGCTGTTATATTTTCATCTATCTATCTAAATATATGACTTGTATATGACATTTCTCTGTCGTAGTTAATGTTGTTGTTGACATATATATATATATATATATAACCTTGTCACTGTGTTCACTAAATATTCAATCTATCTCGACGATAAGAAAGTCCAATCAACAGTTTTAATCATCATTCTCTTCCCTCTTCTTCCCACACACACAACTCGTGAGGCGTGAGAGCAGTCGCGCGCGCGCGCGCGAGGTTTGAAAAGTTGACAGTTTCCTCAACAAAGGGAAAAGCTCGTGAAACAAATAACCCCTAATCACATAAGAACCCAAAGGCACAAACAAGGAGCCAACCCCCCCAGACTATTTATCCCAAGAGGCATTTTGTTGTTTGTTCCCTTGTGTACTGTTTTTTTTTTTTCTGTTTTTTTCAATGGCCCCACAACAATGCTTCCTCCATTATTTATAAGGCGAGGCCTACCTCCACCACCATTTCTATTACATAGACGCATTGCACAAGTCTTGAAGAGATCATCATCTACATTTTTCCACCAAAACCCGATTTCCATCTCAGTTGGAACAACTACAACAAAGGGTGTTCCTCCGGTCTCTGTGCCGGATTCAAGGGTTCTCTATTCGGGTTTCCCCAATGTTTCATACAACAGATCGACTCTACGGTCATTGCTCAACACGGCACCACTGGAGGACAGGTGGCACAAGCCATGTGTCTTTGGATCCTTTGTAGAGATTCGTCAACAGGGTCAAATCAACGTTGGTATCGTCACAGAGCCACAGCAAAAGTTGTTTTCGAATAAGACCATGTCGATGGTGACACCAACTGGTGAAACTGTAAAGTTTGAACCTTCTGATGTTACATTCCACATTTCTTCACTCATAGATGCAAATTCCATCGATGTGGATGACGCACAGACTGTTTTGTCCTGCTTTGTAAAGTGCTCGTGGGATGCAAAACGTCATTACGAACACCTCGTTCCTGTGATCCAGGCGTGGTACACAAAGGAATCCAGGTCTGTTGCACTAGAACTCATCACAGTTTACAAATCCATCATGCAGCATTCTCAAAAGAAGGTTGATACTTTACCGGAGTGTGTGCTGTATGGAATTCATATGCATCTGTCGACCGATCCTATCAACTTTAGGCTCGAGACGGCCAACGACACGCAGAGATCGGTCCTACAATCTATGACGAGTGATTCGATCCCAATGACGCACTATTTTGCAAACTCAATGGACTTATCTGAAGATCTGAGAGACGTTTCAAACTTTGAATACCAGATTCTCGATGGGTTCAACTCTTGTCTCCACGATATCATCCATCAAGTTGACAACGGTATGGGTTCAAACGTGTTGAGTCGGTACATGAAATCACAAAACAAGCAAGACATTATGTTTCTAGATGTTAATATGCTCATAACTTTCATGCTCTACTTCAAATCATATCCTCATCCGCTTTTAAATAGCGTCATCTCACGTTTGTTAGGCTCGGACTTTCCACATGACCCCAATGGTATTTCACAGGCACTAGATGCGATCGGCCTTTCAACAACATCGATGCTTCCATCTGAACAAGTCCCTCCACAGGAACCAATGAGCATTCAGGATCATTTCAAGCATGTAAGAGAGACAAACACGTCAAAGGTATACCTTTTACCCTCTGTAAAGTTGGAGGACAAACATGGGCTCAAAAATAACTCTTCAGAATTGGGTATAAGTTTGCTGAAAAATCGAGACTATTGGATATTCAACATCCATATTCCTGACGTTGGAGCACAAATCTCACAATCTCCAAAGCACCTTGCATCTCTGCTCTCCAGGGTGACAGACTTGGACTTGTCGACTAAAATAGAACCATTGCTATCACATGACACTGTTGAAAGACTTGCATTTCATGAGGCCAAAGAATGCCACGCCTTAACCATCTCAATAAATTATCCGCAGGGTACTGATAAACCGTGGTACAAAACCACCACTTCGATCAAGTTAGAACGGTTGGTCAACGTCCAATACGTCCCGTTGGAAGATCTGAATGAGTTATGGAGGTCGATATTTCCAATCCTGAGTGATTTGTTGAATATCTTCATGTCAAACGACTACAAAACTCTTGATTCAACGGATCGTAATCTGTTGTTGAACGTGATCAACATGGTTGACTACTGGTGTTTGAAAAGAGGCGCAGAGTGCTCGATGGATCAGCACTTCCCTAAGAGATTTAAACATGCCATCACCAACGATGATGGATCTCATAATTTTTTGGAGTACATAACATCAGAGTTAAAGTTAATCGCATCTCATCATGCATTACAATACGCTGAGGCTGAATCGATCCCGCTACTGATTCAATCACAGGAATTGTTACCACCGTTGGAGGATACCTTCCGTGTTGAATCGTCCAACATCTTGATCCCATCTTATGAAGCACATAGCTATCAAGAGTTGACATTTTCGAAGGATTCCTCCGGATTGACACCAATCGCAAACTACATAGCTGCAATTTCATTCCTTTCTCCCGTCAATGTTGGCACTAAAAAGAGTGCATATGCATCTTTGGGACTCAAAGATGGGTTTGTTGACGTTGTAAATGGATTATCTGACTTGGAATCAATCGTTAATCAGTGGCAGCTCATTTGTGATTTACAGCGCAAATTTGTACTCACCCAGAGCGATTACAAAATAGGTGTCGACACTCTGTTTAAAAAGTCCTTCAAGATGAAATCCCCCGATGAACTGCAAACGTTTTACAACCTCAACGTTGCTCCGCTAAAGAGGGCAAACATGGATTTGGAACAGAAATCGTACCAACATACCGTTTTTCAAGGACTGAAATCAGATGAAGACCCATGGCTGTTCTTCAAGTGCATTGCAGTGAGAAGTGCAACGTATCCCCAACCAGTGAGGGCATTTTGCTTGGACTTGGGCATCGAAGTTGATATTCAGCTTTCTCCGCAGTTCAAAGAAGTTCACTGTGGTGACCAGCTCATATGTAGCACGGTTGTTTCACTTACATCTGAAAAACTGGTGTTGCAACTATAAAACAAAAAAAACAAAACATGCATGTTTGACATATTCATCATAACTTCGTTAATTTCTATACATAATCTTTTAATGTCCCAGAAGCTTCTTCATACGCTTCTTGTCACGCTTCACAATTACTTCTAGTAGCGAACCATTTGCAGTGAACGTTTCAATGATGAACTTACGCATCGTGTGACGATACTTGTACATCTCAAAGTACTGTAATACCAAGTAGAGCACATCAGGGTCTTCGAAGCACTCGGGATTTTGCTTCGAGAACATAGTCAACTCTTTGGAGGCAGAGTTGAGATACACGTGATTGCACAGATTACCAACAATCTTCATCAGTTTGCGAAGGATCTCATCGTCTGGATCAATCTCATCAAACACGTTGAAATCAACAATGTCATGCGGAATCTGGTTATCCTCAGAGAATCCAATCAGGACATTTGTATCACGAGGGATGGTGATTCCAATTGACTGTTGGTACACATTCATCTTGGAACTCCAACCGTACTCATCCAAGACTTCGACACCTTGCATGGTCTTTGAGATTAGACCCAGCACATAGAAGGCGATACCTCTCAAATCTATCAAAGGACTGCGTGTGGCGATTTTTACAACATCTTCGATGCACCCATTGACATCAAGCGTTTCTATTCCCAATTCACTTGTACTGATCAATCCGATAGACCACAGACTTGCCTTCAATCTCAAAAAATCTGTCTGTGTCTCATGTGATCTTTCAAGACTTGTAGCATAAAACCTGATCGTATTGACAAACTCTGTCATGATTCCCGAATGGACAATGATGTTAAAACCTTCTTCAGTTTTCACAAGTTCACCAAATAGGTTCAAAGGAAGGTTTGTGCTCTTTGCAAGAGTCTCATCATCCCAGTCTTTGTCCATCTTCATGAGACATTTCTCCACATCTAAGGCATACTGCAAATATCTCTCTCCGGTGACCCATCCTTCAAATTCCTCATCGATAAATCCACTGAGCTGGAGGTATTCGAACCCGGTGGATGTGCTGAGAAACTTCATCAGTAGTGACTCACCAACTACACCAGATAACCTCATCACGTTAACGCTTGGGTTCAGCCTGATGATTTGATTCATATGCTCATCAGACTCATTACAATAATCTGACAAAATGGAAATCACAATGGAACAAATCTCTTCGTCCTGTTCGTAAAGTTGTTCAATCAACATTTCCCTAGCAAACTCCGTTGTATCTTCATTGTTGATCAATTTTCTGAGCAGATTTGTCGCGCTGACTTTTATCCTCTTGTTTTCAGAGTGCAATAGCTTTGAAAGTAAGACACGCAATTGGCCTGGACGACTGTAACGCATTTCATTCATGAATAAGATGATCAAATCATCACGACGGAAGGGATCGTCGGAAATGTGATGCATAATACTGAATATCTTCCATTGTTCAATCAACTTGATGCCATTCTCATGGGATGCAATCTCTCCAAGCATTTTGAAGTATCCACTCGCAAGCGTAGATTCCAACCTCTCCTTCGAAAAGATTTGGTCTTTTGCGTACAATCCACTGTATGGATCCAATTGGGCAAGGCATTCTGCAATCTGTGGAATGATTTTGTTCTCCTTGAGAATCGTCACACCTTGTGTGGTGGTCAACAGGCAGTTCAAGATTTCACATCCTAGTTTGATGAACCTGAGAGTGGACCTGCTCCTCTTGGTGCCGCTAAACTTGTGTTTGAAAGGTCTGTAAAATGACAACAGTCTCTTGAGAAACTTGGTGGTTTTGTAAACTTCTTCAAGTCGTTTACCATTCATGAAAGGACCACGAAATAGCTCGGTTAATAGATCACAATCCCATTTCAAGAAATTTTTCGTTGAAGAGACCTTGGTGGATGTGATCATCTGTCTAAGCCGCAGTTCATCAACGTTGTAACTGACGCTGTTCTTACTCAACTTGGAGTTGTTCGTGAAATTTTCCTGAATCTTGACATTTTGTAAACCAATATTGTTACGACCCTTATTTGACTTTCTTGTGAGTTTCTCCATAATATACTCCGCTCTATTAGCATCCATAGTATTAGACCCCTGGTCTTTGACAATCTGATTCGGCTGGGTTGCATAGATCTCATCAGGAATGAGGTTACACTTGATATTTGCCAGTTCGGCAAGCATGAAACCAGCTTTAGTACGATTGTTTTCATCCGTAGAAGTGTTGAGTATGCTCATAAGTGGTGAAACGAGTCCAGACTCTAGTAGCACCACTGAAATTAATGCTAGGTAATGATTGTTGAGGATGAATTCATTCTCTAGCCTCATGGGTACAAGCACTGTCTTTGTGGGATGGAGAATGGTCTTCTTGCTCAGGGGCTTCATCATTAGAACATCCAATAGAAGGTCGAGCAGTTTGGATACAACACCATTCACCGGGAAGGTTAGACATGCAATGAGCTCCTTTAAAGGTTTGCAATCCTCGAGACAGAGTCCGTGGAGTCCTGCAAGGTTCTTCATGAATCTTGCAATCACGTGCGAATTCGCCTCCATTCTGTCGTTGCTCAGATGACCCTTCACGGGGAACTCGGTAAATGGAGATATCAACTTTTGCATATCTGCCGTTGTGACGTATTTACGTCCTTCTGGCTCGTTCAATAGCGTTAACAACACGGTAGAACACATCGATGAAAGCTCAAAGGGGCCCTCTAGTACAAATTGCAACAGCGATTGTGGAGCAATCAAATCAGGACGAAGCAGACAGATCTCACAAACCGTTTCTATACACACTCTTCTCAAATTATCGTCAACTTGTTCTGCAATGGCCAAGACGGCATTTGCCAATCCCCTTGTGATCTCCTGGGCACCGCCAGGAGTATCGATAAAACATCGAACCAACTTGAGCGCCTGCTCACGTTCAACATCATAGTTTGAGCCTTTGGCCAACGTTATAATGATAAGAACGTCCACTTTTAGCGATATGAGCTGCTGCAACGATAGGCTGTTGAACACAACGTACCGACAGATCCGATACCCAGTGGCCACCACCTCTGTCTTGTGGTGTGTCAGAAGGGTTTGCAGCCTATGTCCAAATGCACTTAGAATGAGGTCCTCTTTGATGTATGGAAACTTCTGCAACAACAGTACAAGGTCGTTTCCCTTGGTGACGAGGTAGTCCGTGTCCTGCGTGCGTTCTCCAAGAGAGGTTAGCAGGTCCGTGACGGTGAAAGTTGGCGAAGCGCTCACGTCACGCACTGCAGGCGGGTTCTCGAGCTCCGGTGAGCTACTCGTCACGCTCATTTTTGGTGGTGGTGGTGTTGTTAGCACTCTGTCGTTTCTCTATTTTGGTATTGTGGGTGGTGATGGATAGGGTGCCTCGTAATGCTTACTTGTACCTCTTGATTTGGTTCTGTTTTGAAAGTTCCATCGCGCAGCAGACCGCGGGGAGGAGGAAGGCCTTACAAAAAAAGAGAGAGAGAAGGGAATATATATAAAAAACATAAAAAGAACCCAAGAGAAGGGTCTTCCCCACAAGAACCTCAGGAGAAGAAGAAAAAACACACAGAGGAAAACTACAAGCATAAGAATGGCATCAAACACACAGATCGCAACAGCATGTGCCCTTTCGTTCGTTGCAGGACTTTCATGTTCATACTGGCTACCGCAAGCTCATCATCAACCGAGAACGCTTGGTGATCCAAATAAGAAGAGGAACAAATCTGCAAGCTCATCTCCAAAGACGCCGGCAACATCGGAGGAGGAGGCATCCGCATCTGAGGAATACTCCTCAGACCTTGAAGAGTCTGAAGAAGAGGACTACCAGGTGGATTCCTCTGTCTTGAACGATGTTCCAGGTGAGACACGAATGGCGCTCGTTGTGAGAACGGACTTGGGAATGACAAAGGGTAAAGCCGCTGCCCAATGTGCACACGCTGCCCTAGGTTGTTACAGGCTGATGCAGTCAGAAGGTGCCGAATCTCAAAACCTAACCATGCTAAGACGTTGGGAACGCACGGGCCAGGCCAAAATTACCTTGCAGGTGAAGAGCAAAGAGGATATGGATCTTCTCTTTGCCAAGGCCATCAGCTTGAACATAAACTCCTACATTGTCCACGACGCTGGAAGAACACAGATAGAGGCCGGTAGTGCCACGGTATTGGGTTTAGGACCTGCACCAAAGGCGGTGTTGGATGAAGTTACCGGTGGGTTGAAGTTGTACTAAGAACATTTATCTCATTTTTTTTTTTTTCATATTTTCAGCCATTGAGTAGTAAGAAGATATATATATATATAAACACATACATGGATCCAAAGGGAATGACAAAAATTCTATACCCATCTCTGAACGACAACAGAGTTGATCAGTCCGAGCTCCTTGATGCTCTTGTGCTTCTCCTCGATTGGTTTCACTGGGAAGGCATAGTTCAAGGTCCAACCTCTCAAAGAATCGGTTTGCGTTGCAACAAAGTCAAACAACGTCTGTACCGGGTCACTAGATTGGACACGGCGAACTATACGACGGCCATCACCGAGACGGATCTGCACCTGTGCATCTCCCTGTGGTTTTTCCTCCTCCTCTTTTGCAGTTCCAACTTCCGGTGAGGCCTGTGCAGTTTGTTGTTGAGGTGGAACGTATTCAGGTGAAACTGGAGATCCCAATCTATAACCAGAACCTCCAAACCCACCAGCGGTTCTCTTTGGTGGTTTGTACTCCTCGTCAAGCTTCTTTTGAACGTTAACAACAACTTCTTGACCAAACTGTACGTCCAACAATGACATTGGCGCTCTTCCGCTGTTCAACTCGTTCAAATAGTGCGAGTTTGCAGGATCATCATAACGATAGAGCTTTCCTTCGCCAACTTGGAACCCATCTTTCCAGAAAATGATCTCTCTCATCGCCTTCTCCATCTTCTTTGGGGCGCTTGTTCCAACTGTACGGGATTCCGTGTTTGAATCACCCAATTGGTATCCAACTCCTGAGAACCTCGGTGCCGATTGTGAGTCCTGTTCTTCATCAAAACCTTCACCACCTTGTCTTTCAGCCCTCTTCAACAGGTCTCTAACAACGTTCTTGGGATTGTTCGGATTTTCAACGTTTAACCCTGAGCCACGACCACCTCCAGCAAAGAAGTTTTGGTCTTCATCCTCTTCATCCTCCTCGTTGACCAACTGTTGGAAAGACTTGAACTTGGATTGACGCTTCTTCTTTTCCTGTGTAGCTAGTTTTGATGGTGCCTGTTGTGAAGAGGAAACACCTTGTACCGGTCCTGAACTCTGCTGCTGCTGCTGCTGCTGCTGCTGCTGTGTACCGCTGTTATAAAAGTCATTCAGCGCGGACTATCATTGGCTTTTGTCAGTATTTCCCTTAATCAAACGCACACACACACACACTCTCTCTCTCTCTCTCTCTCTCTCACTTCTCCTCTTTCAAAGGAGAAGACATAAAATGGAGGTGTTTTAACACAAAATAATAAAAAGTCGGTTTCTAAACAAACTCACCTCAAGATCCCATTCGTTTCTCTCAAGAATTGTGCGTGCAACAGACTCTGGAGCCTGTGTGAGAGCACTAAAGTGCTCTAATGCTGCATTGTGCTCCATCTTGTATCACTTTGTTTTGTTTTGTTGTTTTATCTTTAACCGTAAGTCTCTCTCTCTCTCTCTCTCTCCATCTTTCTATCTCTTTTCTTTATTTTGTTTTTCTACAGGCCTTTCTGTTGTTTTTTTTTTAAATCCACTCCTTTTTCCTTCCATCACGTTGCCACACACCTCACCACACAAACTTGAGTCCCTTCACACACAGAGAGAGAGAGAGAGAGAGAGATAGAAGAATTATATGTTTTAAAATAACATTACGGGAATGGGAAAGGGGAAAGGGGGGGACCAAAAGTTGTTGTTGTTGTTGAGATAGGATAATACACATAGTATACTCCAATCAATTATATATAAGTATATATATATAAGTATAT